>OVAP01004230.1:0-14981 GCA_900406295.1 Aurinia saxatilis | reverse complement strand
TAACAAGCAAACTACTCAGACATATTAATTGAATCAATCAACATAATCAAACAAGAAAGCATGAAAAAGGGAATTCCAATAAATAAATAAATAAAAGGGTTCAGAATTCTTCTCTAACTGGCAGAGTACTGAAATTCTTCTCCCTAAAAGCTCTGGAACTGCCTCATTGCTTAAGTCTGAATAAAATCTAAGATATCTGAAATCTAAACCTAAAAACAAGTATTTATNTTCTGGGCCAAACTGCAGTTTTTCATTCTGATGGGCTTCGCACTGGGTCCGCGATTGGTGTCGATTCGATCGACACCCTTGGTGAAATTTCCAAATTTTGCTTAACTCCGAATTTCTTCATGTGCTCTCCATTTCACTTGATCCCTTTTGCTCCATAAATCTTCTAGAAAGCTCCAAATTCACCAAATGCATGCTATAACCTGTAAATACTAATAAAGCCTAGAAAAACACCAAAAAGACTCGATAAAACACTTTATATCGTGGCTAAAAACCATAAAATCCACGATATATCATCTTAGACGTAGAGAAAGAGAGATAGAAGATCTGACCACTGATTGGCAAAGATAATTGATCCTTTGTGGATAGCTCTCTTGACCTTTCTTTCGAATTGTTGTGTGATCTTGAACCAGCCCCAGGTCTTGAGTTGACTTCTACAACAAGATCGTCTTTAGCAGCCTTTGGCCTAGCCTTGGATAACACTGGAGTGCTTGAAGATATTCCAGGAGAAGAGTTATCATCTGACTGAGATGGGCCAGGCTTCTGACTTGAGACACTAGTTACAAGATTTGAAATGTTTACTTTCTTGCTTGCACTCTTCATCTGCGTTTTATGCACATTACCAGATTCCACCACATTGTTTTCACCTAATTTCGAGTCTCCATTAGATTATTGTCAAGAAACCGGTTCTCCCATGGCCGAACAGCCATCCATCTTTCTAACAGTTCCATCCCCAGTTGTTTTTGTCAGGCTGAAAGCCACTGTGTGTAGATAACTGCCGAGTTCCTGCTTGCCACTGTAAGAGAGCAACTCTATATGTAAGAGAAACATCCATTTATAGCCACAAAGAAACAACATCACCAGAAAGGCTAGCAGCATAGCAAACAGATACACGTGTACAGATTCAAATTGATCCCACAGAGAAAAGAAATTCCGTCAAAAGAGTGCTGGAGGAAGAAGGTTAAGCGAAAAAAAAAAAAAAAAGAGAACATAAAAGGGCATAAGACTGCACTTTCAGTATCATAAATCATAGTGCTTGGTGAAAGATTAGTCCTATGAAATATAACCCATGAGAATCGGCTAGACTATCTAGGAAATGTTATGATTTGTACAAAGTAAACAAATTCAAACAGTTACTCCTTAACTAGAATAGTGACTGTGAGTAACCTGGTGAGTCATAGCATACGCCATAGCTCTGTCACGCTTAGCTGAATCTCAAGAATATGAGAATCATTCAATCTAGAAACTTTTCTGAGATGAATAAGACTCGTAACAAGGTCAGGATTAAATGGTTTCTTATTCAGAGCATATCGAATGTACACACACGCGCACACACACACACACACACACACGCATGCACGNTATTCAGAGCATATCGAATGTACACACACGCGCACACACACACACACACACACACACACACACACACACTTTCTGTTCAAGTGCCTTAAAGTCACCTTCTTTCTACGCATTCTGATTCACCTAAAGAGAAATCAAAACCCAAAATCGAATTAGTTCTTTGTTCAAAATCGAAGAATTGTATCGAGGAAAATTCATAACCTCCGTACCAACACCCAGACCATAGACTCACTCATCATCTTCTTTGATTCCGTATATCTCCACGCCCACACCAAACTCCGCCTACCTCAATTCCGCCGCAAATTCAGAATCCTCTCCTCCTCCTTCATCTCGAACAACAGAAACGGTGGCTTGGTCATGTAGGCTCGATGATGATCGAATCCAAAGTCGTCGACAGCGAGGATAAATTGGCCGGTTAATTGGGTGGAGGATAATTTTATCTTTATTTTATTTTCTGTTTTTTTATCTTTACTTTTGGTACTATTTATGTTTTCTTAGGTTTATTATTAGTTTATGTCATTGTATCTTCTATTATATAGATATTATTTGCATATTTAATTTTTAATTACCAGTGAAAACATTATTTATATAAAATTTTGAAATAGTGTCGATGTAAGAAATGTAAATATTCACTTGATTAATCATTTTAAATATACATTATACATTAAAATTTATTTGGAAATTTTTAATAAAAGATTTGGAACATAAATGACCTTTTTATAAATAAAAAAATTCAGCAGTAAAAAAATGCAACACTAAAATTTTGCGCTAGATGTAGTGCAAAAAAGTGGTTTGCACTATTTTAGTGTTCAATATAGTGCTGGTTTGGAGAGAATTTTGTATTAAAATAGGAATTGATGTAGGATTTAGTACTGGGTTGGAGATGCCCTTAAGAGCCTTACAGAGTCTCATATACAATTATCACTCTATAATTGAGTCAATCTTTTAGAAAGATTTTCCATTTAATTTTAGCTACAAATTAGTTTAAAAATATTAATAAAAACATTCTTTATGGTACAGCCTGTGTTGTCCCCTCCTGATATGCGTCAGCAACTAAGCCATCATCATAATGAGACGCGTAGAACTGATGACCACAGACAGACGTTTCATCAAGATTACAAGCCACCATTCCAATTCCAAGCCAAGCATCACCACTATGATCACTATGAAACCAGACGCGACAATGAGCGTTAACCTCGACGATATGAGTCAAATAGGCAACATGAGTGAAGGGGGTACAATCGACATGAGTGAAGGGGGTACAATCGACATGATAATCGATTTGGGAATCGATATGGTGTTCAATGATATCCTGCTTCCAACTATAACACCAGGTATAATCGATATCCTGCTAATCGGAACCATGGTAATGACACTAGGTTGCCTGCCTCCTCCGTACTTTATGCGGGGAAACATGATAATCTTCCTCTAGCTAAGGTCCGCACTGAAGCTACTGTGGGTTCTCAGTATTCTACATCTCCGAATTGTACAACTAAGGAACAATCCCGTTTGCTAGACAAGAGTGAACCACGTCTATCGAAGCTGGTTCCTCCTACCGAGGCTTTTGGCACATCTCCTCTAATTACTCGCACAAATTATGTTGGCGGTAATTCTGGTTCTGATGGGACTCCCGTGAGATCCCGGAAACCGACGTTGGAGAGGATTGGAAATGTGGGTGATGTTGGTTTCAGTGGGAGCAAAAACAGATTGATTCTTAAAGTTGCTCTTAGTGAGGAGGATCATACCTTGCTTGAGATTGAAGTCTCCTCTGAAGCAACTATAATGGACTCTCGTATCCATAAAGAAGGTGTTTGTACTTACCCGGTTGGGTACATCATCGTCTAAGGTTGCTGCGGGTGAAGTTACTAAATGGACTGTCCCTGTCCGTAAGCCAAGCCCCTCACGTAAAGTGAAGCCATCATGGTGGATTGACAATGGTCCTTCACAGCCTCAAGTCCCTCTTATTATCCCTAAGGTTAAACGTAAGAGTGTTCGTGCTTTGGTCTTCGATGATGAACCACCTACTGCTCCAGTTACAAAAAACTGAAATCCGGAAAATCCATTCAAAGACCCTCATCTTCGTTACCGACTATACCATCATCTCGTAGTGATGGTTCGTCCCAATCAGCAGCAAGAGACAAGAAAAAATGATCCAAAGCGGTGGCTTCCAGTTTGAAGCCGCTGAATATCCAATGAGCATCTTGAGCTGGAACTGTCAAGGAGCTGGAAGCCCTGAAACGGTTCCTCGTTTGCGGGAAATGCACAAAGTTCATTTTCCGGATTTCTTATTTTAATGGAAAAAAAACAAAAGAATAATTTCATGTTTGGTTTAAAGCAAAGTTTAGGTTATGATGAGTTGTTTACCGTAGAGCCTGTTGGACGTAGTGGTGGTTTGGCTTTAATGTGGAAAAGCTCTTTTGATGTTAACATTATTTCTGCTAATAATAGGATCCTTGACTTACGAGTCAAACATGGGTCTATTTCTTATTTTCTATCTTGTGTCTACGGAGACCCGATTGTCGCACTTCGTTCTGGAGTGTGGAATACGTTGTCTCAAACTGGTTTACAACGTGATGATGCTTGGCTTCTTGTTGGCGATTTTAATGAATTATTAAATGCCGACGAAAAATTGGGAGGCCCGATCCGGGAAGAACCCACTTTCTGGGGCTTTAGAAATGAGGTTTCAAACTGCGAAATAGTGAAAATAGTAATGTGGGAAACTCCTTCTCTTGGATGGGTGGGAGAGAAGGTTACGGTTACGTTCAATGCAAACTCGATCGTAGTTTTGGAAACGAAGCTTGGTTTTACCTTTTTCCGCGGTCAAAGATGAACTATTTAGAATTATGGGGGTCGGACCATAAACCTATCCTAATTAAATATGTTCATGATCCTATGCAACACAACCATGGAAAGTTTTGTTTTGATAACAGATGGCTTAACCAGGCTGGTGTTGAAGAGATTATTCGCCAAGGATGGATCGGTTTGTCTGAGGAACTTCAGATTCCTTTAGTTGAGCGTATTGCCAACTGTCGAAAAGCTTTATCATTGTGGAAGAAGGAAACGAATCAGAATTTGGCTGACCGTCTGGTGGCTTTACATGCGGCTTTAAAGCTTGAAATGAGCAAGTTGGCGCCGGATCCATAACTTCTAAGATAATTGAAATCTGAGGTCGCTAAAGCTTACCGTGATGAGGAACGGTTCTGGAAACAAAAATCTCGTGATAAATGGTTAAAAGAGGGAGACCGAAATACTCAATATTTTCACAACTGTGTTAAGGGTCGTCGTGCCACTAACCGTATACTTATGTTGCATGATGAAAACAATCTTGAGTGTTTTGCTGAAGGTTTAAAGGGTCAGGTGGCAGTTGATTATTTTCGTAACATGTTTACCTCGACCAACCCGTGTGATATAGATGAGCTCTTTCATGGCTTGAATCCTCGGGTTATGAACACCAAATTAACTCGACCCATCTCTGCGAATGAAATAAATTTAGATGCCTTTGCTATCAAGGGGAATAGTGCACCTGGTGCTGATGGATTTACCGGTATTTTTTACAAGAAATTTTGGAATATTGTTGGTCCCTCTGTTGTGAAGGAAATCTCGGATTTCTTTATGACGGGTATTTTACCGACTGACTGGAATCATACCAATATTTCTCTTCTTCCTAAGGTGGCAGCGCCTTCTCACATGAAGGATTTGAGACCGATCAGATTATGTTTTGTTCATTATAAGATTATCTCGAAAATCTTGTGTGACAGACTAAAACCTATCCTTCCCAAGGTCATCTCTGATACTCAGGGAGCCTTTGTGGCAGGCCGCCTAATCACAGACAATATCTTGATAGCTCATGAGGTTACTCATGCCTTACGTACTAACAATTTTGTTAGTAAGGATTTCATGGCTATTAAGACGGATATGTCCCAAGCTTACGACCGGGTTGAGTGAATTTTTTGGAAAAGCTTATGCGTAAATTGGGCTTTGATAACCTCTAGGTTAACTGGATTATGGCCTGTATCACTTCGGTTTCGTATTCAGTCCTTTTAAATGGTCATTCCCATGGGTTTATTAAACCAGAGCGAGGCCTCCGACAAGGGGACCCTTTTCACCTTTCCTTTTTGTGATGGGAGCAGAAGCTTTGATTAATGTTTTCAATCAGTCGGAAAGGGTTGGTCGCCTTCATGGTTTTCCATTAGTGGCACAAGGCCCTACTGTACATCACCTACTCTTTGCAGATGATAGTTTGTTGTTATGTAGGGCTTCACCAGCAGATTGCATGGAAATTATGCGATGCCTACATCTTTATGGGGCTGCATCTGGCCAGATGATTAATCCGACTAAATCCTCGGTAATTTTTGGGAAATATATCTCTGTGGGTCGGAAACTACCCTTGCAGCAGATCCTAGGCATCAAAAGAGAAGGGGGGGGGGTGAAGGTACCTATTTGGGCCTTCCAGAATGTTTTAGTGGTTCGAAGCGCAAGATCCCACAATTTATCCACGAAAAATTAAAATCAAGGTTGCAAGGCTGGTTTGGGAAAGCCCTGTCTCAGTGTGGAAAGGAGATACTTCTAAAGTCCATTGCGTTGGCTTTACCGATATATGTTATGTCTTTCTATAGGCTCTCGAAGGATTTATGTCAAAAACTGACATCGGCTATGACAGAATATTGGTGGGGTAATGGTGATAATCGTCGAAAGATCTCATGGGTGGCCTGCAAAAAATTATCCATGACAAAGGAAAATGGTGGCATTGGCTTTCATGACATAGCTTTCTTTAACCAAGCATTACTTTGTAAACAAGCCTGGCGTATCATCGATAATCCCGAATCTATTTTGTCCCGACTTCTTCGAATTAGATATTTCCCAAATGGTGATTTTTTAGAATGCACTGTCGGTGAGAGTCCATCTTATGCTTGGAGGAGTTTGATGTTTGGACGTGAATTATTAAAGCGGGGGCTAGTTCTTTCAATTGGTAATGGTCAGGATATTTTAGTGTTCTCTGATTGTTGGTTATTTGACAATGGGCCTCGGTTTCCTTACCCTAGACAACAGATTCCGATATGAATCTTAGAGTCTCCGATCTTATGCTTCCTGGTACGGATACCTGGGATGATAATTTGCTTATGGAGTTATTCTACGATGTTGATCGAGTGGGGATAAAGAAGATTAAGGCTTCACGGGATCTGAGAGATGGTTATTTCTGGGGTTTTACCAATTCTGGTACATACTCTGTAAAAAGCGGCTACAAACTTCTGATGGATGCTGAAGCGGCTCAGGCAGACCCACTTCCCCCTCTCGAAAAGGCCTTGTGGAATAAATTTTGGAAGGTTAATGCAGCTCCCAAGATAAAACATTTTTGTGGAGATGTCTCTCAGGTGCCCTGGCGGTCCGGGACCAACTTACATCTCGAGGGATGAACGTTGACCTGATTTGTCCAGCGTGTGGTGGCGCTAATGAAACTATCTGTCATGTTTTGTTTCATTTCCCGCTTGCTGTGGAGGTTTGGGAGCTTTNCGACCTCGCCCTTTCTAAACATACACTTCTTAGCGAATCATGAAGCTGCCAATGGCGATGTTACATTTCCATGGCTGCTATGGCAGATTTGGAAGGCTCGAAATGTCTTAATCTTTGAACAAACCTTATTGTCAGCAAACCTTATTTTGCAACTGGCTAAGGATGACCTTCTGGCGTGGTCTAGTGCGAATACCTATGAGAATGCTTTGGTGCCCATTGTGGAACACCAGGCTTGGAAGAAGCCTCTGGCACCGTTTGTTAAATGCAACATAGCTAGTTCTTGGGTCTCCCCTACTCGCCTAAGTGGAACAGGTTAGATTCTAAGGGATCACATGGGAACTCCTTTGTTCCATGGTTGCAATGCCTTTACTAATACAGCTACGAAGCTAGAAGCTGAACTAGAAGGTTTCATTTGGGCAGTAACTTGTATGGCTGACTTGCACATCCAGAATATTATCTTCGAGGTTTCGGATCTTCAATTATTGCAGGCTTTACAACATCCATTACAATTCCCATCAGTTCGGACTTTGTTAAATAGAGCATTGACTATTTTGGGTTCCTGGCACAACTGTTCGACCGTGAGTATTGCTTCTACGGCCAATCAGGGGGCTATACGCATTGCTGTCAGTGTTACACAGGATCACCGCTATCATTCATACATCTCTCGTTCTAGACCGTTTTGGTTATGCAACCTTTTGAACTTAGAGTGTTTAGGTGCTTAAATTGTTTGGTTCTCTTTTTTTCCTTTGTTACTTGCCTATTGGTTTGGTGACTTTGCCTTTTGTACGGCATGTGACCTTGATGTTATTGGAATTTTATCATTGCGACAAAAAAAAAAAAGAGACTCAGATGAGTTTCAAGGATAATGTTGCTCTAAAAGTTTAAAGGGGAGATAAATAAATATGTCACTTACCAAAGCCATGTACAAAAGTCATATTGATATCATGAACTAGTAACATAAGAAAATATTCTTCGACAGCTGAGTTTGGTAAAACACCATCAAAGCTTGATTCAAATTCTTTGGCGGAAAGCTTTCTTTTTCTTGTTTAAAATATAGTGGAATTTTTAAGAAAAAATTGGTGAAAGAGTCACTTTTTCAAACGGTAATTTGCAATAGGTGCTTTTTAAAAACAAAATAGGAGAATAGGGCCCTTTTTTGTTTAGTTATTTCATAATGGCAAATTAACCTTGAATTGGTTTGATTTTATAATATTGGTTTATGTGTTGTTTGAAAAAAATTCCTTTTCAATTTTCGTAATTGTAATAATTCAATTAAAATATTTCAAGAAAACAAATTATTCTTTAAATATTTAATTAAATATTAAAATATCTCGCTTTTTACCTATCACGTGCTCCTCTTTTAACCTACTTTGTTCTGAGATTTCGTTATCTCTCAAAGACATTAAAAAAATGGTGGATGAAAATGGTTTTCAAATCGTTATTGTGGGATCAAAAGACGAACATGCCAGTGAAATGGATGCAAAGTGTGTATGATGGATACAAGGCGATACATTTAATGGATACTAAATAATGCACATGTATGATGGATATATTTCATGGACAATGAATAATAAACATGGATGATGGATGTGTGTAATAAGATGCAAAATGTGTATGATGATACAAGGCGTGTATGATGGATACCTTTAATGAATACTAAATAATACATGTGTATGACGGATACATTTCATAGACAATGAAAATAAACGTGGACGATGAATACATTCCATGAACAATGAATAATGAACATGGACGATGGATACATTTCATGGACAATTGACAAACGAAATCAGACAAAACAAAACTCTATCATCGGCGTTGGGTACTTAATTCTTTATTTTATTTTTTTTCTTTTGTTAAAAACAAAATATACAAATACAAAAAGGAAAATTCTAAATTTATATAAACAAAACCAAATAAAAATTAAATCTGAATTAGAATTGAATTATAATTTTGATACCAAACAAAAGCTGAATTTAAGATTATAATAGTCATTTAAGAGATAAAATGTATCCATTCACAAATACCATAAAAAAACACATTTTACAAATAACCTTTCAAGAAGGTACCATTCACCCAAATTTTTCAATTTTTAAAAAGTTTATGAGGAGATAACCACTTATCATGGACTACTTTATGCGTGTCTTCGGAAACCAAATTTTCCTCACAAGAGTTAGATATGCTATGATTTATAGCACAACGGTCAGAAAGATAAGTCATGAAAGGCATTTTGGCTGGCTGATACAGAGCCCACTATTAGCTCAGGGGAAAATGGATTAGCTTATGTTTTGCAGCACCTAGAGCATATATATCAATTGCTGCAACGGTAGTAAATCTCAAACACAAGCATATATATCAAACACACAAACAAGTGTTTAATGTACGCTCAATCCTAAGCACAAACTCAGACTTACAACATAGATCATATAACATTATATTACCTAAACGTTTTAAGAAGATTATCAATTTTATTCACCATTANCAGGTATTTAAACCTAATTGGTATTAAACCTAATTTGTCTACTACTTGGGCTGTATTCCCAACACCACCAAAGTATATTTGGCCCATAAGGAAAGGCCCAAGTCAAAACCCAACAGGCTCAACATCTGAAGAAGAAGATGAAGCCAAGGAAGCAGCAGTAATCCCAATGCTCCAAGAATCACTTTTTTTTATCTTCATAACTTCTTCGTCTTCTTCTTCATCATCATCAATCTGAATCTGCATTTGTGTATCGTCTGGAGAAGTACATATTCTCTCCAACTCGGAGAAAACTTCTCTCATATTTGGACGATTCTTTCCTTTCGAGCTCAAACACTTCATTGCCAGATTCGCCACTGCCTTTACTTGTTCCGGTTTGCAATCATCTCTTATTCGAGCATCCATGATTTCCAAAAACCTCTTCTCTTTCATGGCAAGTCTGAAATGCTCTGCTAAACTAATTATCTCTCCAGTGTCTTGCACCGTTATGACAGGTTTATCTCCAGTGATAAGCTCTGCGAGAATGACTCCGAAACTATAAACATCACTCTTCTCAGTATATTGGCTGGACCGGTAATACTCTGGATCAACATACCCAACCGTACCTGATATGATGGTTGTCCAATGCGTTTGATCTATGGTTATTGACCTTGATGTTCCGAAATCAGACACCTTGGCTCGGTATTTCTCGTCTAGTAATATATTCGTCGATTTGATATCTCTGTGGTAGATTGGAGAGCTTGCAGAAGAATGAAGATAAGAAAGAGCCCCGGCGATGTCCACAGCAATGCGTAGACGCATATTCCATATCATAGCGTAATCATCGGATTCTTCATGAATATGTTGGAAGAGGTTTCCGTTTAGAATAAACTCATACACCAGAATAGGAACTTCTGTCTCAAGGCAGCATCCCAAGAGTTTAACGACGTGTCTATGATTGATCTGAGAGAGAATCACGACCTCGTTTATGAACTCTTGTAGTCTATCTTCATCTATAGCTTTGGATTTCTTCACTGCAACAGTTCTGCCATCTACGAGCATACCTTTGTACACAGTGCCTTGACCACCCTGTCCTAGAACTCTGTTTTGGCTAAAGTTTTCAGTGGCTTTCTCCAACTCCCTCGAGCTAAAGATTCTTGTCTTTTCGACATTGCCTTCTCTTGTATTTAGTTCTTGTTGCAATAGTAGTCCTCCGTTACGTTGGAAGAACTTCCTCTTCCTCTTTGCAAACCTTCTCTTTACTATAAATTTTCTCAACCACCAAACTCCACCGACTAGGACTAAGACACCAAAACTAGCACCCACCCCTTCAAATCACACAAGGATATAACATGTTGATCATCAACTGCTCAGTTTTTCTAAAAAATAAGGTTTAATTCAATTTGGAGGAAAGCTGTGTGACATACCTATTAATATTGGCCTAGTCTTATCTCCCACGCATCGATAGCTTCCCGGAATATTCTTGCAAGATTTTCTGTCTTCACAGTAGCTTTGTTCGAAATTACATTCATTAATATCTGTTAATATTGAAAACAACATTCTGTTATAATCAAATGCTGACAAAGATCTTATAGTTATATAAGGAAGGAGCATATACTGACCTTTGCATCCGTCCGGACTATATGGGTTACCTTCGTAACCACTGTTGCATCCACAGTTGGCATAAGTAATCCCGGAAATGGTGTTTTGGTAGCATACACACAGTTTGTTTCGTGTCCAATATAAACGTCGTCATAAACCTTTGTGTTTTTGCAGGCCAAGGAATCCATGAATGAATGATTTTTGGTCTGGATTACCCATCCGAGACTCNATATGGGTTACCTTCGTAACCACTGTTGCATCCACAGTTGGCATAAGTAATCCCGGAAATGGTGTTTTGGTAGCATACACAGTTTGTTTCGTGTCCAATATAAACGTCGTCATAAACCTTTGTGTTTTTGCAGGCCAGGGAATCCATGAATGAATGATTTTTGGTCTGGATTACCCATCCTAGGCTANAACCTTTGTGTTTTTGCAGGCCAAGGAATCCATGAATGAATGATTTTTGGTCTGGATTACCCATCCGAGACTCACCGTGGCATTCGACAGAGTGTAGTCCTCTAGCAAACCAACCGCTGCAATCTTGTTTATGCCGTCAATGAAGAAAGGAGTATCCGTCAAGTTCATCATCGATCCGCAATCGTTTCCATAGAGGGAACATCTTGTGGATGTTATCTGGTTTCTGACAAGAAGCTGCCCGTATATTTTAGAAGTATAAAAAGGAATATTNGTTTATGCCGTCAATGAAGAAAGGAGTATCCGTCAAGTTCATCATCGATCCGCAATCGTTTCCATCGAGGGAACACCTTGTGGATGTTATCTGGTTTCTGACAAGAAGCTGCCCGTATATTTTAGAAGTATAAAAAGGAATATTATCAGGAAGAAAAATGCTCACAACTTCTTTGTTAATTACTGAGAGGAAAGGGACAAGCTTTCTTGAAGTAGCGCTCTTTCTTCGGCATTCGATTTCGTAAGGCTTGTCAAGATAGCAATTTTTTCCGATTCCGAAAGGGAATGGGATCGGGATTCCTCCACATTCTGGTTCACAAGAGCTTGATGGGGAGAGATTTGCAAAAGCAAGGATCAACAAAAGCAGTAGCTTAAAGAGAGAGCAATTTGTTGTATACAACATGTTTCTCTACTCTAGATGCCAATGCAAAGTGAGTTTGTTCCTTGCGCTATGGCTTTTGGTAAGTGGAACAGAGGTTACCAATGAACTTCATCTTCATCATCGAGAGTTTTTTTAATGCAACATCTCTTTCTTATCCTCAATCTGATCTATTATATTGGTCTAAAGCCTTCTTTTTCTTTGTTTAACATTTAGTAGAAAGTTTAAACGTTTAAAGTGGAGGTAAATGAATATGTTTCCACTTACCAAAGCTATGTGCAATAAGTCATGTTCATATCATCAACATAAAAGAATAGCAGAGTTAGGTATAAAAACAGCGTCAAAAGATAAATTCAGTTCCAAAAGCTAGGAACTGTAGCCTCCTAGTATTATAATCGAAGATTATCCGAGAATTCAAACGTGAATACATTTAACAAAAGGACAGAGACAGTCTGTAAAGGTAACGAGCACATAAAATATTGAACCTCAATACACGAATTACAAAGAGTTCAAGAGCTCTTTTATGTTGATTAGAAAGAGTTCAATGGTTAGTAGTGAACAACTCAACGAAGAAGATCATATAATGCCCACATGATTCATAACACGAAATTAAACATCTCAGATTAACACTTAGCCAGGAATATAACAAACAAGCTAAACATTATACTTAAAACATAGATCGTACAGCATTTTATTACCTAAACGTTTTAAGAAGAATATCATAAGTGTTCACCATTACTCTAATCAGCTTTAATTCACCATGTGAGACGAGGAAACAATGGTTCAGCATCTGAAGAAGATGACAAAGTCAAGGCAGGAGCAGTAACACCAAGGCTCCAAGAATCACTTCTGTTTATTATCTTCATAACTTTTTCGTCTTCTTCTTCTTCTTCTTCATCAGCATCAATCTGAATCTGCATTTCTATACCGTCTAGAGAAGTACATATTCTCTCCAACTCGGAGAAAACTTCTCTCATATTTGGAATATCCTTTCGAGTTCAAACACTTCATAGCAAGATTCATTCGCCACTGCCTTTACTTGNCTCCAACTCGGAGAAAACTTCTCTCATATTTGGACGATTCTTTCCTTTCGAGTTCAAACACTTCATAGCAAGATTCATTCGGCACTGCCTTTACTTATTCCGGTTTGCAATCATCTCTTATTCGATCATCCATGATTTCATAAAACCTCTTCTCTTTCATGGCAAGTCTGAAATGCTCTGCCAAACTAATTATATCTTGAGTGTTTTGTACCGTTATGACAGGCTTATGTCCAGTGATAAGCTCCGCGAGAATGACTCCAAAGAGTGACATCCGTTCAGGTTGTCATTGCTGGATTAAGCAGATAAAGATATTACTCTGAATTCAATCAGTTTTTTACCAAAAAATTGAAGATTCCAGCAACATTTCTCCTCCAGCAAAAAATTCAATCAGTTTGGTCAACGGGAAAACGCTCTTGTAATTGTACTAGTACATTTATATAATGAGTTTGTCTACATGGTGTGTGATGTTTGGAATTGATAAAAGTTCTTTAACATGATATACGTACCCATGTCATATGGTAACAAATAAAAGCTTTGAAGAAACAGAAAACACGAAAATNCTACATGGTGTGTGATGTTTGGAATTGATAAAAGTTCTTTAACATGATATACCCATGTCATATGGTAACAAATAAAAGCTTTGAAGAAACAGAAAACACGAAAATTAGGCACCAGCAGTTTGTCTAGTTTGGAGCTAGTGATCGATTTCATGTTTCACACTCACAGGAAACTGATTCAAATAACAATAGTTTGTCAATGTTTAAGCAATGGAAACTTTGGCACCAGCTTGTTCGAGCTGCTTCTTGGCTTCTTCTGCTTCATCCTTGGTGACTCCTACCTTTAACCTCTTGGGCAAATCTTCCATGAACTCCTTAACCTCCCTCAAGGAACAGCTATTCAAAGCCTTGATCGCTTTAATGACTTTAATACGCACATGGATGGGCATGGGCACTTCATTGATGACCACATCGAATTCAGTCTGTTCCTCCACCACATCGTCGGAGGGAGCAGCCAGAGCCGCTGCAGCAGGAGCTAAAGAGAGTGGCGAGACACCGAACTTGTCCTGGAGGTAGTCCACGAGGATGCGAGCTTCTTCGAGGGGCAGCGACGAGATGTTCTCGATTTTCTCCACGGCGGCGATGGGACGGAGAATGATTGCACGGTGGCTGAGTGTGGAAGGACGGAAAGGGAATTCGATTGCGGTGGCTCGCGAAGGCAAGTGATGGGCTGAAGCCAGAGAGGACCGGATTCTGGTGGTTGCCACCATGGACACAGTCGTACATCCCATTTTCACTCTTCCTCTTCCGGACGGATCGGATGCCAAAGCTCAGTACATATATTCTCCTTAACTTTTGATTTACTTTCTTTTGCTCTACCTATAATAAGATCTTTTGTTATCGTCTAATTAATAACACCATAATCTTTTCAATCTAGATATTAAATGAATGTAATTTCGCACCCAACTTTTGTGAAGAAAGAAAATCTTGTAAGAATATTCCCGGAAGCTATCCGAATAAGACCTATACCAATATTGCTAGGTACGTCACAGAGTTTTCCTCCAAACTGAATTCCAATTTTTTTAAAAACAAATCTGAGCAGTTGTTATTTCCTTGTGTGATTTGATGGGGTGGGTGCAAGTTTTGGTTCAGAGAATAAGAAGTAAACACATCGTCTGAATGGTCTTTTGGTTTATACAAAGCACAATTTTAGATCAGCC
>OVAP01004228.1:286-14981 GCA_900406295.1 Aurinia saxatilis | reverse complement strand
TCTGTACACTTGCAGTTAGAAATACAAGGGTAAAACTTTGTGTATCAGTGCTCCACTTAAAAACCAGGTCTGGAAATTTCAAACTTCCCATAAGATTAGAAATTTTCCTTGGAAAGCCCTTTCTAATGGGTTACTAGCTGCTGAGCTTATCATTTCTAGGGGATGTCTTTAGATAGTAAATGCCAAATTTGTCGGAATGAGGGTGAATCGATTAACCACATTTTGTTTTCTTATACTTTGGCTAGACAAATACTGTCTCTTTCTAATATTCTTTCTTATACTTTGGTGTTTTATCGAGTCTTTTGGGTGTTTTTCTATTCTTTATTAGTATTTACAGGTTAAAGCACACATTTGGTGAATTTGGAGCATTCTAGAAGGTTTATGGAGCCAAATGAATCAATTGGATTGAAGGCATTTGGACAAAGTTCGTGAAGAAGAAGAAAATGGCTATTACCAAGGGTGTCGATCGACACCATGATGATGATGGTGTCAATCGACACTCAATGTATTTTCAGACTTTTCCAAAAGAAATGGAAAATTGCAGAATTGCCCAAAAACTTATGGAAAGTTGCCAGAAGACCCAAAACTTGTTTATAGAGAAGAATTCATAAATCTCTTTGTTTATTTTATTGGCTATCTCTTTTTTCATGCACTNTTCATAAATCTCTTTGTTTATTTTATTGGCTATCTCTTTTTTCATGCACTATTCTTTAATCATGTTGATTGTTTCAATTAATATGTGTGAGTAGTTTGCTTGTTAGACTTAGGGTAATTTTTGGCTTTATGATGAATTGATAGTTTAAGATAATTGTTAGAGGAATCATATATAGTTCTTTATATAAAATTGTGTTTAATGGTTGTTCTAGCTTGATCACCTAGAATCTTGATTATAGGTTAATTAATTGATGTGAAATCATAATTAATTACTGGAAATATTTTTAGATGAACAAAAAATACCTATCTGCAAAGAAATTTGGTTTAGGGATTTTGTGAACCAATTGAACTTATGATTAATGCTTGTTTTTATTTATAAAATTTGTAAAGAAATTTGGATTCCTATGATTTGGACATAGATAATATTCGCAACCTATATTTGACTGGTTTTATACTAATATTATATATATGTATATTGTTATCTATTTGATCGAGTCTATATTATTATTATTAGAGTCCAAATGAGTAATTTTAGGGCAAAAGACGATTTTGTAGCTTTTGGTAAATTAAGAAAAAATTATGGAGCAAAAGAAAGCAAATAAGCGGAATGACAATGCAGAAGCAGTCCTAAGCTCCTTGAAGATCGTGTAATACAAAAGTCTTCCCGTAGGAATTTTAATTTTAAATTTTGACACAACATAGGAAATTGAGTTAGCTTCACTTTGGCGGTGGTGAGATATGTCGTGTGAAAATTTAAACTAAGTGAATCTAACTCAATTCCTATGCCGTGTCAAAATTTAAACTAAGATAGTTGTCTCAACGAGAGTTGGATTTCTTGTTTGCATAGTTCATGTTCTATAGTCAAGGTTTCATTAAATTTATTACTTACAGTGTCGAAGACACCCTATAGGTGTCGATCGACACTCATCGTAATTAGGAACATATTGGATTCTTAATTGAAGTTCCCAAAAGCCTAGCGTTTGTTTTAATTGATTTAAACCCCTAAAAAATTACCTATTGTTTGCCTTAGTTAGTCAATTTTAAAACCATCATCCTATCTTTAATTTAGAATTTAATTAATTAGTTTGCATATTATTCAGTCTTTGTGGATTCGATCCTTAAGTACTATAACTAATATTTGTTGTGCACTTCTAGTTAATACTCGAGGTTAAAACTTTGTGTATCAAGTTTTTGGCACCGTTTCCGGGTACCAAATTAAATTTACATACTAGTTTTTGAATTCTATTTTATTTTTATGATTTTATTTATTTATTTATATTATTACTATTATTATTTTATTTTCCTATATAGATGATGGCCACCAATTACAATGCTTGCCTATAAGAAGTAGAAGCCACACATGAAGAAAGCATGAAGATAATTCATCAGGTTTTACCAAACACAATAGAAGGTACGTATGCCCCAAACTTCTTCCATTATAAGTTTCTCTTCTCAATTGGAAACCTTATTTTCATTGGTAGAGTCATCTTCTAGTTTGGAAACCTCATGGCTAATTGATGAATGTTTAATAAGTGAGTCTGAAAAATTAGATACTTTAATAGTTGAAAGGCTTTCTAGGAATTATCATGAAATATCTTTTAATATTGATTATCTACATACTTTGAATGATCATGAGCTTTCAATGAATGAGGAATCTAGTTATCTTCTTGAAAATTCTTACCTAGGGGATACATTTAATTTAGATAATATCTTGAATGAGATAGATAACCCTAAGGTAGAGAAGATATCTAGAGAGGAGGATATTGTGCTTTATGTGGTTGATGGAGATAAAGTTAACTATTTTTTCATAGACTCATTTAAACATGAAGTTGATTTTATCCTTCCATCAACCGAATTTGATCTCCATGTGCATTTAAAAATCAAGGAAGAATTTAAATTATATGCTACGTGGGTAGTAAATGTCCTTGATTCCAATTTTTCTTCTTTGCTCTGGAAAACTGTGTCTCTTTTTGCATGCTTTGTTCCTTGTGTTAACAAGAGAATGACCAAAGGGAGGTTGGCTCCACCATTCGATTCTCATGACTAACATCTTGTGCTCATAAGTCGAGCTAATGACTATAAATTAAGCGCTTGGTGGGAGGCAACCCCACTTGTGAGTTTTCTACTACACATTCTATAATTATTTTTGGTGTTTTTGAATGTTTTGAAATACTTTTGAATTTTCAAAAATTTAATTTTAGTTTTATAAAATCGGCCAGGTTTTCTAGTATTTATAAAAATATATTCGTGATTTTTACTATTATTTATATATTTAATACGGTGTTTATAAAGAAAACATGAAGAAAAACAATTATTTCAAATAAATCAGATTTAGTGGCCAATGCCTCTTTGTGTCGGGCGACACCGTTTACTGCCGATCGATCCCAACTGGTGTCGATTGACACCATCATCAGTGTCGATCGACACCACACGCAGAACAAAGGTAAGTGTTCTGATTTTGGCTATTTCAATTAATGCTTCTTTCTTTTCCTGCCTCGAGATTTTTACACACAGGAACAATGTCGTTTAAGTCTAGATAAATACTGATGTATTTTTCTTTGTCTTGATTTTTTGTGATAATTTTTAAAAAAATGATTTTATCGAGTCGTTTTACCGAGTCGTTTTATCGAGTCAAAACCGTTTAAACTATGATCTTTACTTGTATTGTTTGATTGTGTATTTTTCAGATCCGTGACCATCATTAGCAAGGCTAATTTCAGAATAAGACTGTTGAAAAAACCAAGGGCCAATTGGTAGTACAAAGAGATCCATGCTAAGTTACGAAGAACCGAACGGTTGGAGCTTATTGCACCTCTTCGATATGATCGATGTTTTAGGATTTGATTCTTCCATTCATGCTTGCCAGATTCAACAAGTAAGAGAAAACATTTCTTACTCTCCCTTTCGTAAAAGTGACTCATAATACATTGAAGGTCAACATATGAGGGTTGCCTAGGAAATGATCTTTCCAATGATGATACCCATATTCTGAAAGATAGAAACAAAGATGAAGGTATAGGCTAGAGACTAAACATCTCGACAATCCAGAACCAAACTATAGTGCTACTCAAGTCTGGGGGAGAGTAAAGAATATTTATGTTCGAGTTTGGGTTTGTTAAGCATTGTATGGGAAAGGAGTCTATAATTTTTGAAGGCATTGAGATCAAAGGAAGAGACAAGCTATGATAATGGCATCGACTGCATAACAAGGCTGTGGGTTTATTTGCAATGCTAAGGAAGTCTAAGGAGAAGTACATGGCGATCAATTTGGAATTAGACGAGCTAATGTGTGGATTACTAAGGTGATTAAGATCAATCTGATTCTCTAAAGCAAGGTAATTTTTTATATTTTCAAACTTCTTTCACAGTTTAGTTTATGTTTTGCTTGAGGGAAAGTAAAGGCTAAGTCTGAGGGAGTTAATATATCCTATAGTTTACTTGTTTTTATACTATTATTATATATATTTATCAATTTTATCGTCGACAAATTTTTTTTAATCTATTTTTTCGAGTCTATATTGTTATTATTAGAGTCGAAATGAGTCATTTTAGGGCAAATGACGATTTTTACCTTTTGGTAAATTAAGGAAAAATTATGGAGCAAAAGAAAGCAAATAAGTGGAATGACAATGCAGAAGTAGTCCGAAGTTCCTTAAAGATCGTGTCAGACGAAGGTCTTCCAGTAGGAATTTTAATTTTAAATTTTGACAAGACATAGGAAATTAAGTTAGCTTTACTCCGGAGGTGGTTTCAACTCATTCTAATTATTGGTTGAGGAGATATGACGGCTTTAATGAAGACATGTCATTCTGGCGGGCAGAAAAATGAAATTTCCAGTTCTCTTTCGGGAAAAAAATGAAATTCGAGTTTTCTTTATTTTAGCCAAGGTGCAGACCTTTTTGGGCATATAAATACTAGTTTTTAACCATTGTTTAGGCTCATGCTTGAATTTACTTTAGAGAGAGTTTTAGGGAGAGATTTTCTTAAACCCATGTTCTTAATATTATTGCTCTCATTAATTGTTGCACAATGTTTTGCTTAGTTATGTCTGAGTAATTCCTTGTTAGGTTTAAGGTTCTTAAATTAGGATGAATTGATGTTAGCCTTAAGCTTAATTTAGGAATCATTAATTAACTCTTCTCTTAGATTGTTCTTAATGCTAAACTTTAGTTTTATCACCTATAGTCTAGATCATAGGAAATTTATTATACATGAGAGAGTTAATAAATTGCTGGAATTAATCTTAGGAGAGCTAGCGATCTTTTATCAAAAAGATTTGGTCTTACTAGGATTTAAACTAAGATAGGTGTCTCAACGAGAGCTGGGTTGCTTGTTTACATCATTCATGTTCTAGAGTTAAGGTTTAATTAAGTTTATTACGTACGGTGTCGAACGACATCCTATAGGTGTTGAACGACATCTTATAGGCGTCGATCCACACTCATCGTAAATTAGGCACATATTGGATTCTTAATTGAAATTCCCAAAAGCCTAGCGTTTGTTTTAATTGATTTAAACCCCTAAAAAATTCCCTACTTTTTGCCTTAGTTAGTCAATTTAAAAACCATCATCCTAGCTTTAATTTAGAATTTATTTAATTAGTTTGCATATTATTCGGTCTTTGTGGATTCGATCCTTAAGTACTATAACTGATATTTGATGTGCATTTACAGTTAATACTCTAGGTTAAAACTTTGTGTATCATACAACTAAATAAATGTGCTCTTGCAGTTAGCTCTTAGGGTAAATTTGAGCAGATCGGCTATCTTAGTAAATTTTCAATTTATCTTTACCATGGTTAGCAATAAGAACTTTCCACTACATATTAGAAGAGTGTTTCCCTGAGTGCTTTGGTTCATTTGGAAGAATAAAAATGGGTTTATTTTATAGGGCAGAATGTTTTCTCCTGTAGAAATCATAGCCAAAGTTTATAAGGAAGCTGATACTTGGTTTCAGGCTCAAAAAGCTCATCATTCTCAAGAACTTGCTTTTTTCAACCCGATATTATCCCAAACCATCCCTTGGCAACTGATGGGGATTTAGTTTTCGCACAAAATAGGTCTGCAAGCGCACAGGTCTTGCAATAGTACCCTAGGGTCGAATCCACAGGGAGCAGAGTGTACGCAAGAGCACGTACAAGTTCACTCGAGCTAAGCAACAAATATGAGGTATGTTGGTGATGATCAATCGACAGTGTGAACTGATCGATTAATTGGTGCGTCTTTCAGTCGATTGCAGATGATGCGTTCGATCAGTTATGCCTGCAAATGCTAAAACAAAAAAAAAACGTGAGAAAATCAAATACTAAAGGCGTCAGGAAATCATTCAATGCATCAGAGAATCACGGTTTGAATTATTCAGGGTAGTGGCATGTGTAAATATCCTAGTTAAAGCTATATAGTTGAAATCACTATTACCTGACAATCCTTATGGCCAAGCTTAGCCAGTCTAGTTCGATTGATATCCGAGTTAACTCAAACATATATCTTTTCAGAAAGAGAACTTATGGGCTATCAATCAATCAATCTAGACATTAAGTTCAGGAAATCAAATTCTACTAAACTATTAAATAGTAAAGCTTTCACTATAAAGTTATGGATCTCTTACTCTAAGTGGTGTATTAGTAGCAGGTTTATCCTAATATTGAATTAAAATCTGATATGAAAGTAAGCTTAATTACTAGTCATTACACAATCCTATTGCTTATCTACCTAACCATGATTTCTCCTAGGAAAGCCATATTCCGAACTAAAGAACTACTCAATCATGCTTAAGAGAAACATAATAACAATGGAAATTGCAATCATAGAAATCAAAAAGGTTTAAGGCTTCGCTGGAGTGCATATATTACAAACTTCATCCTTGAAAGCAATGACCAAATTATAATAAAGAAGAAACAATGAAAAGAACGATAAAACTGTTTAGCCTGGATGCCTGGAAGCTTTGTAAATTTTGTGATGTTTTCTCTAGCTTCAGGCTTCTGTATTTATAGGGGTAGGGGGCCGAGAAGTGAGCTGAGATGAATCAGGAAAAAGATTTGGATAGAGATCCAAATATTTGTGCTTATCACTCTCCGGTCAATCAGTTATAAGTATTTTAATCGATCGGTCATTATCTAAAACATGTTTTTTGAATACTCTATATCTTCTGTGATTATCTCCAACATATTCTGATATCTCTTCAAATGCAACGGCCCTTATCTGAATTTGTTCTTGAAGCTTCCTTGGATTATTGGGCCTTGGTCGATCAGTGGGCCTCTCCTTCGGTTGATTGGGCCTTCATTTTATTTGGGCTTTTGGATACATCTTCAACGATTTGGGCTTAACTGCATTCTCCTGAGGGAAAACGACTTGATTCCAAGCCCATGTGACAGCTAACTCACGTGGCTTGCTTGTCTTAACTCCTCACTTCAATCCAAAACAAACATCTCCTTAATCTGGGCATGGACTTCTGATGTTGATGTGTTGGACTTGATAGAAAACGCACATTTGTGACCTAAAATGCATTATTTCCACAAAAACACTTTGCAAACAGATAAATATGAAATCCAGTAGTTTATGTTCCAAATCAAATGGTTTCTTCATGAAAAGCACAAAAAATTCATATTGAAAAGCGGTAAAATATCAGCCCTATCAAATCCCCCAGACTTAGCTTTGTTTGTCCTCGAATAAACAATATGCTCATAAAGGTAAATAAGTTTGAAAAGTTAGGAACTCGCTTACTTGTACCACAACTTAGAGGCTGCAACTTCGTGCTGGTCATCTCGACAATCTTGCCCAAAAATATCAGCCCTATCAAATCCTCCAGACTTAGCTTTGTTTGTTCTCGAATAAACAATATGCTAAGAAAGGTAAATAAGTTTGAAAAGTTAGGAACTCGCTTACTTGTACCACAGCTTAGAGGCTGCAACTTCGTGCTGGTCATCTCGACAATCTTGCCCAAAAGCTTTCATCTCATACTCCCACCACAACTCTCCCAACTGGTCCAACAGAAATCTTAACCTGCAAATACCCTAACTGCACCAAAATCTGACTCTCTATATTCATTAAGTTATTGTGTGTGCTTTCTTACAGTATAATATAAGCTAGGTAAAACATGATAGGTTTGTAATGTGAGGAGGCTAATATTTTGTGGTGGGGCTAATGTGTTTAAGGGTTACCGTACTAAAGAGAAATGTGATACGTTTGCAAAAAAATCAAGAGAGATCGGACTGCTTGATGGTACAGTTCCCCAATCACACTCTTCTTAGCTTGTCTCGTTCCTCCCCCAGACTTAGATTCTCTTAAGGGAATATAAAGTCTTCTTCGAACATCTCCGGACTTCTTTGAATATTTTCCACCTTTCTCCATCTTTGATCCCTGATTTCCCTGGCCTTTTTCATAAACAGGGATGGATCATAAAGCTTGGATTTCTGAATTTATTTTATTTTTTTTTAAACCAAAAGTTTTCACCATATCAGCTTGAAACCTTCTCTTTGAGTATCCATGCATGTATTAAGCTCGTAGAATGCTTTTTTGTCAGTCTTCACGAGTGATTGGAAAACTGCGTTGGTTTCATCTCTTCATACTGCATATAAGACATGAAAGAAAAAGAGACTGCATGGGGTTTGAAAAGAGGTTAGGTTTATGGGTGTGGTTCCAACTAAAAGTGGGTTGGCCATTCATGATTAGCAAGAGACAGGTAAAGTGGATAACAAGTCCAGAATGTGTTTAGTTTTCCTAGTCTAACATCTACAACAAGAAAGATTTATAGTCTGGTTTAGGTTCAAGTAAGATAGAGTAAAAGACCAGATTCATTACACTAAGTGCAAACCGAGATATGCTGGGGAATCTCGAGTATGGAGTTTCTGAAACAAGTGCATCGGGGCAGTCTTGCAAAAATGGTCACTAGGCCGCAAAATCCAGGTGTGAGTAAGGTCCTTATTCCAGACCTCGGTTGACTCAATAAAACACTTTTGACTCAATAAATTTTTTAAAAATGGGTGCAAAAATTACGTCAATAGAAGCAAACAAGTTATATAACGAGGAGTACCCCCCGCCAGACTTGAATAGCATCATCCCTGATGTTGACAAGCTGCGAGAGCAAAATGGGAATTGAAATGGATTGAAATAGAAATGGAAGATGTATTTTATCTCTTCGTCTTCGAATGGATCGAATGACCTTTTTTGTATTATTGGAAATGGAAGGACTTTACATGGAATAAGTGAAGATTTGCACATGACGACATCAGTATATCATCATCTGTCGTGTTGAATTGAGGAAATTGATAGGCCTGATATTCTACCGCTTTTCAATATTAATTTTTCGTGCTTTTTATGAAGAAACTATTTGATTTGAAACTTAAACCACTGGATTTCACATTTCTCTGTTTGCAATGTGTTTTTGTGAAAATAATGCATTTTAGGTCACACATGGGCATTTTCTATCAAGTCCAACAAATCAACATCAAAAGTCCAGGCCCAGATGAAGGAGATGTTTGTTTTGGATTGAAGTGAGGAATTAAAACAATCAAGTCACGTGAGTTATATGTCACATGGGTTTGGAATCGAGTCATTTTCCCTTAGGAATAAGAAGTTAAGCCCAAATCATTGAAGATGTATCCAGAAGCCCGTATGAGATGAAGGCCCAATCGACCGGAGGAGAGGCCCACCGATCGATCAAAGCCCATTAATACAAGGAAGCTTCGAGAACAAATTCAGATAAGGACCGCTGCATTAGGGGAGATACAATAATATGTTGGAGAGAATCACAGAACATACTCTTCAGAAGACGCGTTTCAGATATCAGTCGATCGAATATAATAATGGTGATCGATCGATCAGAGCCGGATATACACAAATATTCGGATTCCTATCCAAGTCCTCTTCCTGATTTATCTCGGCCAATTGCTCGACCTCTCCCCTATAAATGCAGACGACTGAAGCCAGAGAGAAACATCAACCACTTACAAAGCGTCCAGGCATCCATGCTAAGAAAATTACTGTTTCTTTTCATTGTTCTTCTCTTTTATGTTGCTTTGATCATTGCTTTCAAGGACAAAGTTTGTAATCTCTACACTCCAGAGAAGCTATTCTGAACCCTCTTGATTTATATAATTGCAATTTTCATTGTCATTATGTTTATCTTTAGAATGATTGAGTGGTATCTTAGTTAGGAATAGGGCTTTGCTAGGAGGAATCATTGTTTGGTAGAAAGGCAATAAGGCTGTGTAATGACTAGTTTATAAAGCTTACTTTCATATCAAATCTTAATACAATCATAAGATAAACTTGCTACTAATACACCACTTAGAGTAAGAGATCGAGAACTTGATAGTGAAAGCTTTACTATTTATTGTTTAGTAGAATGTGTGTACCAAAATTCACATAGCCACAAACTTTTAAAACGAAACTTTTAAGGATCGTCGACTATCTTAATGTATGAACCACTTGTGAACACGAAAGCAAAGAAAGGACACGAATTAAAAAAGGAGGGCAAAAACAAAGGTAGAAAGCTAGATTTTTATTGATAGTATGCCTCTTGCAGCCACGAATTTAGGGTGCAAGAGCTTTGAAAAGTTCAAAGATACATTATGAGCTAGGACTTGTAGACTATTTATACTCTCAGCTAAACCGTCATACAACCATGGGATTTTTCTTCTCGTTTAAGGCCATCTTTCATTTCTCTGCCGACAAAATCTCGATTAGTTTCCTTTTCTTTGATATGCTTCGATACACCTTCCTTTTCTCCGATATTCTTCCATTCTTCCGAGAAGCTCCTAGAAGACTTGTTTTTTCATAAGATTGGGCCCAAATCTTCTAGTATGTCGGTTTACGGAGGGCTTTGCTTGGTCCAAAGTGCGGTGGTCGGCCCGTTAAGGAAGCGTTGCACCGTTTAGCTTGTCAAGAGTGTTTTTAGACTCGTAACTCGTAAGTGTTCGAAGGGTTACCTCGTTAAAAACCTTAGCAAGGGAACCACTTAGGAGAAAACCTTACAAAGGGAAAAAGAGTGTATCCATGTTGATCGTTGTCAATCATGTGATGAAATGTTCATCGTGGATCATTAGTTCTCGATGGAACTTAGTTACTTGCTTTGCTAGGATCCACGGAAAGGATGATACACTAGCTAGGTCGTTTCGACTTGTCGTGATCATGGATGTTATCGAGAATGCGTTAGGCGAACCGCGTGTGTTCTACGGGTCGTGGAACGACTTTGGACACAATGAACCGTGACCCGTGCACGTCCACGGGTCGTGGAATGAAATCAACAAAGTGAACCGCGACCCGTGAGCATTCCACGGGTCGCAGAACTCTTCGGACGCGATGAACCGTGACCCGTGTATGTTCACGGGTCGCTGAAAGAGCTTTACGAGATGAACCGCAACCCGTGAATGTTCTATGGGTCGCGGAACTCTTCCGATGCGATGAACTGCGACCCATGGACTTTCACGGGTCACGGAATTGACTTGACGAGATGAACCGCGACCCGTGAACTCTTCGGACGCGATGAACCATGACTCGTGAACGTCCACGAGTCGCGGAACTCTTCGGACGCGATGAACCCAGACCTGTGGACGTTCACGGGTTGCGGAATGGTTCGTTCAGATGAGTTGCGACCCGTGGGTTGTGCACGGGTCGGGAGTTTCTTCTGTTGTGTCGCTTCGTTAAGGCTTATCTTCTTTATGGCTTTGTTACATGTTCGTATGATCGAAGGATCACGTCTCGTTGAGAAATGACTTCTTGATAGCTCAATTTCATGTTCATATGATTGGAAGAACAAGTTTCGGAGGAAATTTAGTTCTAGGAAGGTTTTAGTTTCCGATAGGCGAGCCGTGAAACTTCACGGGTCGCGGATCATGCGAAGCATGAAGAAACGCGACCCGTACATATTTACAGGTCGCATCATGACTTTGATGTGTTCACAGGTCGCGGTTTGATGCCCTCATGTTGAGAGGCGACCCGTAGAGTTGTTTTCGGCCTCCGAAAGCAGTTTTGTTCTCCGGAAACAGTTTTGTATGTAATCGAAGCCTTGTTTGTCCGATTTCATGTTTGAAAGATCAAGTTATTGAAGGGCTAAGTCTTCCGATAGTTACCATAAGGAATGTTGGTGATGATCTATCCTTGTAATGCCTTAGCATTTGGATCAATACCAAGTCGTAGTCGATTCTCATGTTTTGCGTAGAACAGTTGACCATTTCATGCTATCAATCTGCGGGGGTGGAATCCGACCCCCACATAGAATTTGATTTCTTGAACTTAATGCGTAGACTGAATGGTTGATAAGCCCATAGGTTTTCTTCATAAAAAGATATATGTTTGAGTTAACTCAGATACCAATTGAACTAGACTGGCTAAGCCTGACCATAAGGATAGTTAGTTAATAGTGATTTCAACTATATAGCTTTAATTAGGATATTTACACTAGCTACTACCTTGAATAATTCAAACTGTGACCCTCTGATGCATTGCCAAACTTCACCGATCGATACAGACGTCCATCGATCGAATCACAGTGTGATTCTACTGATTTTTTTACTCTATCCCGACTAGTGTTTAAGTGCACACCATTCTCCCGGATCACCAGTGGATTCAAATCAGCGGCCTCTGGCCCTCCAGTTAAACAGCAATATGAAGTTATGAACACCAGGCGATCGATCGAATGATGCAGAGGTAATCGATCGATTCTGCATCCTCTTGCTTGAATCTTTGAATCCTAGATTCCCGAGAGACGAACAAAAATATTAAAAGAAAACCTGATCTAAGGCACACCAGTGGGTTGCCTCTCACTCAGTGCTTTTCTTTAAATTCGGTTAGCTCGACATGGGTGGAGGTTTTTAGTCCGATGGTGGATATGGTTCCTCCTCGCACAATCGATCGATTTCTTCCCTAGTGATCGGTCGATTTGGATCTCTGGATTCTTGTTCAATCTTCATGAAGGTCAAGGGTAATGGAGTTACTGCAATATTATTTCTAGCAGCAAACAAGCCAATGAAGCTCTCAACAGTTTCAGCGTTGGTGTTAAAAACCTCTTTGAAAGTGTCCTCTCTGGCATTGAACTCTCTAAGCGCTTCATCTAAGTGGTCTACGTTCTTGTGTATTCTTTTGCTCGTCTCTATGAGCTTCACTTCAAGAGTGTCGATGTCTCTGATGTTACCAACTGTTTCACTCAGGCTTTAGTCCATTGTCAATCCCTTCCTTAAGCTCTTCACTGTCGGATTTTGACCTCGGCTCTAGATTCTCAAGCTGCTTGTCCAACATGTTAATGCGACCATTCGTCGCTTCCAACAAGTACTCTGGGGCTCCGATATCAGCCTTTGCATCAAATTTGATGGCATGAATGTCCTTGTTCTTCTCTTTGAGGTCCCTAGTGTTGGCGACGACCATGTCTTCAAGATGAGTGATTTGATCATCCATGTCCCGTACCTTGGTCACTAAGTCTCCCACTTTAGTGCTGAGTTCATTTTTTAGGTCGGTCAGCTGCGTGTCAAGTTCCCTTTGATGACGTTTCTGCTCTGAAAGAATGTGCTCGAGCATGTCTTCGTCGTTTCGCTGAAGCCTTCAGGATGAGAACGGCGAGGAGGCGAGTACCTCCTTTGGTTTTCCTTGTAGACCTGGTATGGTACAAAGGATAGAGCTGCGGGCGTTGACTCAGAAATGTCACTGCGAGTCTCCCGCTGAATATAAGAACCATGGTACGGGGCAAATATTCAGTCTGGGGCATAGTAGCTTCTGATGATTCTCCTAAGTTCACCCATAGTCGAGGTAAGTGAATTAAGATGAAAGAATACAAAAAAAAAAAAGGAAAAAAAAAGAAAAGAAAAAGAAAGTACTGAAATTAAATAAAAAGGAAAAGCTTAGGCTGGAGTTCGCTCGTTATGCTAGTGGTCAACTATTGCTCCCCGACAACGGCGCCAGAAAACTTGATGGGGATTTAGTTTTCACCTAAAATAGGTCCTGCAAGCGCACATGATTCGCAGTAGTATTTAAAAGTCGAATCCACAGGTAGCAGAGTGTACGCAGTAGCACGTCAAAGTTCACCCGAGCTAAGCAAAATATATGATGATCGATCGACAGTGTGAACGGATCGATCGATTGGTGCGTCTTTCGGTCGATTGCAGATGATGCGTTCGATCGATTGATGCCTGCAAATGCTAAAACAAAATAAAACGTGAGAAAATCAAATACTAAAGGTGTCAGGAAATCATTCAATGCATCAGAGAATCACGGTTTGAATTATTCAGGATAGTGGTATGTGTAATTATCCTAGTTAAAGCTATATAGTTTAAATCACTATTAACTGGCTATGCTTATGGTAAGTCTTAACCAGTCTAGTTCGATTGATATCCGAGTTAACTCTAACATATGCTTTTTCAGAAAGAAAACCTATGGGTTAATCAATCAATCAATCTAGGCATTAAGTTCAGGAAATCAAATTCTACTAAACTGTTAAATAGTAAAGTTTTCACTATCAAGATCTGGATCTCTTACTCTAAGTGGTGTATTAGTGATATACCTCATATTTTACCGGTTTTTACCATAATAAACGTATAATTAATTATGTTTTTAGAGTCTATATATTATTATTAGAGTCCAAGTGAATCATTTTAGGTGCATGGACGTGGTTCTGGAGCAGGGGAAGAATCTAAAAGGTTTATGGAGCAAAAACGGAGCAAATCAAAGAAAAGTGGAAAACAGAGGGGTGTTGATCGACACCATGCGGAGACAGAATTAAGATTTCCATAATTCTTATGAAGACTTTCCAAAAACCTTTATGCTAATTCTCCAAACCTAAAATCCGTCCTAGTGCTTATAAATACTTATTTTTGCAGCCATTGTTTAGGCTATGCTTTAATTGATCTTAAGAGTTTTTGTAAGGGATCAATTCTTGAACCCTTTTGGTTATTTTATTGCATAATCGTATTTTCTATTGAATTGCTTGATGAATTGCTTAGCCATGTCTGAGTAATTCACTTGTTAAGCTTAGGGTTCAGTAGGTTAGGTTGTTTTAGCCATGGTCTTGTTATGATTGCATGTTCTTAGGATAGTTCTTCTCAAAGGTGTTC
>OVAP01004227.1:0-14982 GCA_900406295.1 Aurinia saxatilis | reverse complement strand
GAGTGAACTTGGACGTGCTACTGCGTACACTCTGCTCCATGTGGATTCGACTCCTAAGTACTACTGCGAGACCTGTGCACTTGCAAGACATATTTTGGGCAAAAACTAAATCCCCATCAGATACCAAGTCGTAGTCGAATCTTGCATTTTGCGGAGAACACTTAAACATTTCATGCTATCAATATTCGGGGGTGGAATCCGACCCCCGCAAAACTCATAAACCACCGTTTGCTCTTTCTTCTATTCAAACCACTCGCCTTTTACAATGTTTATTTTCGGATGTCTGGTCGTCTCCCATCACCTCTATTGATGCTTACAAATATTATCTCATCATCGTTGATCATTTCACTCGTTACACATGGTTCTATCTGTTGAAACAAAAATCTCATGTCAAGCAAACCTTCATTGCATTTGCTTCTTGTGGAGAATCGGTTCCAAACAAGAATTGAAACATTCTACTCTGATAATGGTGGTGAATTTATTGCGTTACGTGACTATCTCCTATCTCTCGGTATCTCACATCTCACCACACACCGGAGGCGCATAATGGCATTTTGGAGAGAAAGCACAGACATATAGTCGAAACTGGCCTTACTCTTCTCTCCGTCGCATCAATGCTTACGGAATACTGGACCTATACTTTCTCAACCTTCGTATATTTGATTAATCGGCTTCCCACCGGTGTACTCTCTCAACACTCGCCGTTCCAGAAGCTATTTCAGTCTTCTCCTAACTATGAAAAACTGAGGGTTTGTGGCTGCCTATATTTTCCATAGTTAAGACGATACACAAAATACAAGCTTGATGATAGGTCTCAGTCGTGTGTGTGCCTATCTATGCCTCGACAAAGAGACGGGCATGCTATATGTATCCCGTCATGTTCGTTTTAATGAGAACCATTTTCCCTTCTCCATGGTTGCTCCCGACCAACGACCGTCGTCTTCATCCCCCAATGAGACTCAATCGCCATTTATCATCAGCCTGCCGCTGTCCCCGTGTTCAGACCTTCACCATTCTCCTCTGTCACCAACAACCGAGCCATCGGCAACCTCCTTGCCGCACCGAGTATCGTCCTCTACCTCTGATCTCTCGTCCTCTCCTTCTTCCTCTCACAATTTAGAGCCCACTGCTCAATCTGAAAATGGGCCAGAACTCGTGGCCCAGTCACCCACTAATCAAAATGGGCCAGAACATGTGGCCCAGCAGACTAACCCATCTTCTCATCCACTAAATACCTTAAATCACCCCACTAATTCTCAACTCAATCCTTGACTTTAACCTCTCGAAAACCATCTTCTCAACCCACCACATCCCGACCTCCACCATAAAATCTTCATCCCATGCAAACCTGAGCAAAAAATAAAGTCACTAAAATAAATAATAAAACCAGCCTTACCGTTGCAGTTTTTTCTTCTCGCCCCGTGAAACCTACCACCGTGGCTCAGGCCCTCAAGATTCAAGATGGAGGGGAGCTATGTCGACTGAAATTGATGCTCAACTCCAATATTATTCATGGGACTTAGTACCACTTATTCCTGGTCAACACGTTCTAGAATGCCGGTGGATATTTACAATCAAATATCATCCTAATGGTGAGATTGAACGCTATAAGGCACGGCTTGTTGCGAAGGGCTATACATAGCAATTGGGTATCGACTACGAAAAAACATTTAGTCATGTGATTAAAACGACGACGATTCGTCTCGTCTTGGATATTGCGGTTCGGAAATCTTGGCTTATCAAAGAATTGGATGTGAACAATGTCTTACTTCAAGGCTCTCTTACGGAAGAGGTGTTCATGTGTCAACCACCGGCTTCGTTGACAAAGACAAAACAAACCATGGATGTTGCTTGAAAAAGCTATCAATAGCTTTAAACAAGCTCATAGGTAGTGATACTAATCTCTCAAACAACATCTGCTCAACATTGGGTTTGTGAACTTGCTTGCGGACACTTCGCTCTTTGTTCTCGCGGTTTGACTATCACCTATCTACTTGTCTACGTTGATAATTTCCTAGTCACTGGAAATAATGCTCAAGCCGTCGACATGGTTCTGGCCACACTAGCATACCGCTTCTCCATCAAAGATCCAACTGATTTTCACTACATCTTGGGCATTGAAGCTACCTGCACATCGCAAGGTCTCCATCTTATGCAAAGACGGTATATTCTTGATCTTCTGGGACAGAGAAACATGACGGATGTGAAACCTGTGTCCACTCCTTTACAATCCGATGTCAAGCTTTACCTACACAGCGATACACGTCTTCCTGATGCGACTCAATATCGATCTGTAGTTGGCAGTCTTCAGTACTTAGCATTCACACGGCCTGACACTGCCTAAACGGTAAATAGACTCTCCCAATTTATGCATTCACCTAAAACGGAGCATTGGCAAGCTGCTAAAAGAGCCCTTCGCTATCTCGCTGTCACGTCCACTCACGGCATAATGCTTCATTCTGACTCACCGTTCCTTTTTCATAGATACTCGGATGCTAAATGGGCTGGTGATACTAAAAATTACGTCCCCACCAACGGATATATCGTCTACATCGGTACCAATCCCATTTCCTGGTCTTCTAAGAAACAACTTGGCGTGGCTCGTTCGTCTACCGAGGCTGAATTTTTCTCCGTAGTTAACACGGCTTCTGAGGTTCGATGGTTGTGCTCTCTACTCATTGAAATTCGTATTAAACTTTCGACTGTCCCGGTCATCTACTGTGACAATGTTGGAGCCACATACCTCTGTACCAACCCGGTGTTTCATTCCCGAATGAAACATATAGCTATTGACTACCATTTTTATTCGTGGTCAAGTACAATATGGAATGCTTTGCGTCTCTCATGTTTCCACTCATGATCAACTCACTGATGCCTTAACCAAACCATTATCGCGCGCGAAGCATCTAAGCGCATGTTCCAAGATTGGAGTCATCAAGGTCCCTCCATCTTGAGGGAGTGTATAAGAGAGTAGTGTCCAAATATGTAAAGGGTGTAACTATCTTTAGCTTTTCCCTAGTCTCTCTACTCTGTATCTGTATAAATATTGTACATTGTCATTCTTGTGCATATATGATTCCTATAATCTACAGCCTACACTTCTCAAGAAGCCTGCAATGACAAGCCCTTGTACTTCGACAATGGAGCTTCAAGACACATGAATAGAATTCTGGAAGCTCTAAAAGAGTATGATACAATGAAGGAAACCAAATTTACTTTTGGTTGTGGAGATCATGGAAAGATCAGAGGTAAAGGAAAACTCTCTGAACCTGATTCAACTGAATTGATGAATATATACTATGTTCAGGGATTGAAGGCAAATTTGATCAATGTAAGGCAGTTTTGTTATGATGGGCTTACAGTGATGTTCAATAAGGTTGAATGTTGGACAGTAAATGAAGCCAACGTTGTAGTGTTATCTGGAGATCGAACTGGGAATAATTGCTACATGTGGGAACAAACAGACATGTGTATGAAGGCGGAAAAGAAAGATCCAAAGCTTTGGCATCAAAAGTTTGGACATATGAATGTCATGAGTGTGACAAAGCTGATCTTATAGGAAAACGTCAGAGGAGTTCCAAAGCTGGAACATGTTGAGAAAATTGTTTGCAGCTCCTGCAATCAAGAAAAGCATATTAAAGTTCAACACAAGAAGGCTCCCAAAGTTTAAACTAAGGAAGTACTTGATCTAATCCACATGGATTTGTCATCGGTATGGGTCCTACGAAGGTTGAAAGTGTTGGAGGAAAACGAGACGTGCTTGTCTTAGTGGATGATTTCTCAAGGTTTGCATGTGTTCATTTCATCAGGCAGAAATCATAGACCTATAAGAGCTTCTGATTTCTAGTGCTACAGATGAAAACATAAAGGAAATGGATCAACCAAATAAGAAGTGACCATGGAGGTGACTTTCAGAACCAGTCTTTTGATTCCTTATGTGCACAATATGGCATTCGTCATCAATATGCTGCACCAAGAACTCCTCAGTAAAATGGTGTAGTGGAACGAAACAACATGACTCTACATGAGATGACAAGAGCTATGATACATGGTGATAGGGATGATATTTTACCGCTTTTCGATATGATTTTTGGGTGTTTTTAACGAAGAAATTATTTGATTTGAAACATAAACCACTGGATTTCACATTTTTTCTGTTTGCAAAGTGTTTTTGTGAAAACAATGAATTTTAGGTCACAAATGGACATTTTCTACCAAATCCAACAAATCAACATCAGAAGTCCAGACCCGGATGAAGGAGATGTTTATTTTGGAATGAAGTGAGGAGTTAGCACAATCAAGCCACGTGAGTTAGCTGTCACATGGGCTTGGAATCAAGTCATTAGCCCTCAGGAGTAAGACGTTAATCCCAAATCATTGAAGGTGTGTCCAAAAGCTCACATGAAATGAAGGCCCAATCGATCGGACCGGAGGCCCATCGATTGATCAAAGCCCATTATCTCAAGGAAGCTTCGAGAACAAATTCAGATAAGGACCGTTGTATTTGGGGAGTTATCAGTATACGCTGGAAATAACCACTGAAGATACTGAATCTTCAGAATCGCGTATAAAGATATCCATTGATCGGTCTGGATAACGGCGATCATGCTTTTCCTAACCATGCATACATATTGAAGAAAGCTTTTTATGGCTCTAAGCAAGCTCCTAAATCTTGGTAAGAGAGGTTGTGGGATTTCTTCTCAGTCAAGAATACATTAGAGGTAATGTCAATAAAACTCATTTCATTACAAAGGACAAGAAAGGAATGGTTGTAGTACAAATCTATGTTGATGATATTGTGTTTGAAGGCACATCAAAGCAACTGATGAATCAGCTTGTTGATGCTATGACTGTTGAGTTCAAGATGAGTATGGTGAGAGAGTTGAATTTCTTCTTCGGTCTTCAAAATCGGCAAAGTGATGATGGAATATTTATCTCACTTAAAAAATATGTTGAAAACTGGTGGAACGCTTTGGTCTGTGTTCCAGCAAGACTGTAAAGACTCATGTGAGCACAACCATTGAACTTTTCAAAGATCTTTCTTGGCAGAAAGTGGATGAAAAGTTATATAGAGGCCTAATTGGAAGGTTACTATACTTGACAACAAGTAGACAAGACTTGTGTTTTAGTGTTAGGGTTGATACTCGTTATCAAGCTAATCCAAAGGTGTCACACCTAAATGTGGTCAGGCGAATCATCAAGTATGTTAAAGGGACTACAGACTTTGGTATCCGCTTCAGTAAAGGCACAAATCATAGTCTTGTGGAATATTGTGATGCTGAATGAGCTATAAGGATTGATGACCGTAAGAGCACCTCATGAGGATGCTTCTTTCTTGGGAATAAACTAGTCTCATGGCATAGTGAGAAGCAAAAAAAAAAATGTGTCATCATCTACAGTTGAAGCGGAATACATTGGCATTGGAAGCTGATGCACTCAACTCCTTTGGATGCGACAAATGGCCTTAGACTATGGTATGGATTCTGATTCTTTGTTTGTTATATGTGATAATCAAAGTGCCGTTAAGTATCACTCAAAATGCCATCATGCACTCTGGGATTAAACACATTGCTATTTGTCAACATTTGATTAGAAAACAAGTTGAGGATAAACAAGTGGTTACGTACAGAGCACCAACTTGCTGATATTTTCACGAAACCTTTGGACTTAAACACATTTATGCGTTTGCAAAAGTCCTTAAGAATCGGTCCTCTCTAATCACTTCTTGTTAAGTGGTTGTGTTGAAACAGATATCCGGAGTACAATGCTTAAGTTAAATCCCTTAAATATGTTGTCAACATTCCTGTGTAAACGTTCACTCTGGAGAAACAACTATCTTCCATGGTTTTGATGGTAAATCAGTAAACAGTGTAATCGGTGCCTTAAAGGATTAAGATCTATGTGATGTGATCTGTTCAAAGAAAGAGAAAGTATGGTAGAAAAGAGCTGTAACAAAAACATAGTTACTCATAAGATGAAGCAATGCTTATCTTTGAATCAAGTGCAAACTTGAGGAAACAATTCTGCCTCAATGTCACAATCAATAAAGACATCAAGAAAAACGAGAAATAAGAATGGAGAAAACATCATAGCCTCAAATACAAATTATCAAGAAAAAAAATAAAGAATGGAGGAAACATTATTGCCTCACCTGCATCAAGAAAATCAATTAGAGGAAACATCATTGCCTCATATGCAGAAGAAAATAGGTGTGAGACTTATTGCTTAGTAAAAAAAGACCTTCAGGGCCCTATACAACTTGCACATCAAATATACAAGTTGTGTGTGACAGCCCTGATTGCAATGAGACTTTGTCCTTCATATATAGTTTGGTCCCGTTAGTGGGGACTCGTTTACCTCAAGGGTATGTCAGATGTAGCTCCTTTTGAATGGATCAGCAATAGCAAAAATTCCTTTTGCTAACACAGCGGATGAAGGTTCCAACAGTCTTGTTCCATATTGATTGAGTATTGTGCTCTGGATGCGGGTTCAATGTAGCTGTTTGATGAAAGATGCACTCTTATTTGGATTACAAATAATCATCTTCCAAAGGTTTCTTATGAAAATTTGAGTTGGTCTAATAAGGTTTGTCATGTTCATATAACCCATAGTTTATATCTCTCATACAATTTGGTTATTTTTGTTGCTTATGCATGCTTACTCTTGAAACTATATGCTTATATTACTGAGATTGTTATGTGAATTCTTTCATACTACGCTTGTATGTTGTGTTCCCTTGTGAATAGATCCAAATCTTAAATTTGTTTGTTGGGCTCAATGGGCTTCTGTTTATGCCACTGGGCTTTCAATTCCGGTTTTCACTAATGGTTTGGTTTAGTGTGGATGAAATTTAAGTATACTAGGGTTTGCAATCACAATCAGGGCTCCCACAACTTCGAAATCGCTTGTTGCCTCAATCCCCAATTGTCTCAATGGTTCGTGGCAATGTTATGTCTCGCAAGAGAACAAGAAACCAACTTCAAAAGCTTAGAGAAGAGCATCTCCAGCTTTGTGACTCAGACATCTCTGTGGAGGAGATTACCACCGCCACCACATAATCTCAGCCGAGAACTTCAAGACATGCAGTATCATCATCCCATGTTGATGCTTCTTCTCCAAGGGCTTCTGTTTGTGTACCCCCCCCCCTCTTCTCATGTGTCTGACACTCGGGACACCTCGAGAACGGTGACGGATCCAATTGGTGATCCCAATGCTGCCCTAGAAGACCCATATATTAACTCATCAATGTCTCAGTTTGTTGGCCCTGCTCACTTCCCTGAAGTTCCTCTGCCTTTAATTGAAGATCGAATATTGGGGGAGATTATGCCAACCAAATAGGGGGAGATTATGCTGATGAGCGTGAAATATCTGATTATACATCTGATAAATCACTCTCAAGGGGAAACTGATATTGAATCAGTTAGCTATTAATATGTTTTTAGTTGAAATTTCTAAGATTAAGGGGGAGCATTCAATGTTTTAGTTAAATGGTGCCAACCAAACATGGGGAGGTTATGCTGATGAGCGTGAAATATCTGACTATACATCTGATAAATCACTCTCAAGGGGAAACTGATAGTGAATCAGTTAGCTATTAAGATGTTTTTAGTTGAAATTTCTAAGATTAAGGGGGAGCATTCAATGTTTTGTTCTTTATTGTTATGGTCAAGATTGAACTCTAAGTCTATGTGTGGCTTATATTTTGATGATATATATAATTTGTGTAATTGAACCTTATTATCCTTCCTCTCCGAATTCAAATGACATCGTTGTGTTTTTAATCCATATTTGTTTTGGTTTGTTTCTATGATAATGTTCATTTGGTTATTTGGAGACAGGTATGTATTGTAAGATTTCAGTGTTGTTTAGATTATCAAATTCAATCAAAAAGGGGGAGAATGAAAGAGGAGCTATTTTCGGTATGCACAAGTTGATTCTGGAACAAGGCAAAATTGTTCCAGAAAGATGGTGCTGATGTGGTGAAAAAGGAAAGTTGTGAAGTATGTGTGTGTCTGAAGTAAAAGAGGTAGCTTGCGAGAAGTGAAGAAGAGAATATTCAGAAGATCATGGTGAATATTTCCTCAAGACCCTAATCTTAGAATAACCTAAATATAAAAGGGATTGTTAGCGTTAGATTTAGGGTTATCCGTTTAGGTGCAAAAGTATTCTCATAGATTATGCATTCTTAGAGAGTTCTGATAACTCTGTTTCAGTACAAGTACTAGACATCTAGAAAGATTATGCTAGTGGTTGTTAGATTAGCTTTTGTTTTGATCTCAAGCTAAGTGTAATCTTAGACGTTGTAAAAAACCACTCAAAGGTTCTTTGAGGAAAAAAACTAATAAAAGAAGAAATACAGTGTTCAATATTGGAAATATCCTTGTGTCTGGTTCATCTATCTTTGCAAATATTCCCGCCATAGAAGAAAATGGCTTTGCTTTGTTATGTAATGGCTCATGAGTATCAGCAAATCAGAAGGCTGGTATAGTTTCAATCGATGGTGAAGGAAAAGAGATCATCAAAGGTTTAGCTTCCATTAAATGATGCGATCATATACAATCATCAAACCGAGTCATTGTACCGAACCGAAAGTACTCAACTTAATTGTTGATTTATTTTTTTTCTTTGTCATTTTTTCAGTTAATAAGCAGAGACTTGGTCTCCCCTGTTATAAGAAACCAACTCTTTCACGTTTTCTATTTCCTCTTTGTTAGTTGAGTTATGCTTCACGTTTTGTTTCATTTGTTCTCTTCTATATAAGTAAATGAAAAAGAAAAAAAAATTGCCAAAAGAAAATGTTAATCGTTTGTTCTTAAGTATTAGGAGAATCTCTAAATATGGGATCAACATTTGGTATCAGAGCCATTGCTCTTCCAGTTTTCATTTCTGTTCATTCCGCTCACCCATACCATCATTCCATCAATCACCATTCAACCTAAGAAGTCAAAGGATAAGCAAGTCTTTGATAACACCTCGGTAGAGGAATCCATGGTTAGCTCGAATTATTGAATTGATATGCTTGAATCAGGCCTCAGCGTGATACAAGATGAGATGCTTCAGATAAAGGAGACCATGAATGATAAATTCAGATTCATGGAGGAGTCATTTAGTCGACTAATGGAAGCGGTTACTAATAACCGTGAGAGCGCTCGAGCACACTACCGAAGAGTCGCATAACGAATGGGAGCCGACGTGAAGGTCTAGATCAGCAAGGTGACAACAACAACACACTTGCACCGATCAATCGATATGTGAAGCTTAATTTCCCAAAGTTTCAAGGTGGAGATCCCACTTCTTGGATAATAAAATCTAAACAATACTTTGCTTACCAAAATATGCTGATGGAGCAGAGAGTTAGCTTTACCTCCTTCTGGGGGTCGGATTCCACCCTTCGAGATTGATAGCATGAAAACGACTAAGTAACAAATCAAGGATAGTCATCGGGAGTTATCATGATCGATGTTCTATACAATCACGACTACGTTGTCAATGATCAATCACAAGCACGTAATGCATGACGAGACCCAATTAAGATTCGGGAAAACTTCCCGCGATCCGAAGAGTTAAGCCAGCTCGCTACTACGCGTCGGAGAGCTTACCCGCAACCTGGACATGATCCACGGCTCGCCATTTCTGTTCAAGATGAGCTCCCGCGACCTGGATGGGAAACTGGTTTGCGTGTTCCGTTCCTTGGCGTGTTCCGTGACCTAGACGAGTCCCGAGGGTCGCCTCCAAACCTCTCGAGCTTCTCCCGCGACCCAACATTGGCATGGCTCACCTCTCGACCACCAAAGCTCGTCCCACGACCCAGTTGCGTCGTGGCTCGCCTGTTCACGAGGGTGAACGTCTTCCCGCAACCCAAGTCGTGTGCAGCTCGCAGCTTCACCTCCAAAGGCTCATCCCGCGAGCCGTAGACTGTTGTGGCTCGCTGTTTAATCGCATGCCATGCTCCCACGACCTGGGTTGAAGACTAGCTCGCCATTCATCCTATGCATTGCTTCTTGCGACCTGTGGGATCAAAGTTGACTTGCGAGACATTGACGAAACACTTCCCGCGATCCGAACATGCATCGTGAGTCGCGGGAAGACTTTACTCATCAAACCCAATACCTTTCCGTGGATCCAATCAAGTCAAGTACTTAGTTCCAACAAGCACATGCGATCCCCGAAGTAATCTTAACTCACACTATCACAAAATGCGACCTATGAGTCCAAAGACACTCTTGACAAGCTAAACGGTCCGATATTTGATCATGAGCCGACATCCGAACTAAGCCTTTTCAATAAATCATTCACCGTCATACTAGAAGATTCGTGAAGATTCGAGGACGTATGTACAAAAAAAGGAAGTCTTACTTTGTTTTACGACGAAAAGGAAAGCTTCCGAAGGATCATCGGAGAAATAGAAGTTTTCGGATGCGCATCGGAGAAATGGAAGTTATATAAGAAGCTGCCTACGAAAAAAATTAAAGGTGGCCCATGAAAAGCCCTACGGCGTTTAGCTGAGAGTGTATATACTTTGCTAGTCATAACTCATAATGTATCTTATAATCTCTCAACCTCTCGAAGCCTAGTCGTTTTTCATTCATAGTTTTATGTCTCTTGTTCATTGTCTTTTCCGTTCTTGTGTTCTTTGCTTTCATATTCGCAAGTGATTTATACATAAAGCAGTCACGATCCCTTAAAAGTTTTGTTAGACAAGTTTTGTGGTTGCGTGAATTTCGATACACACACTCCTACCATATACAGGAGGAGGCCAATGAGCGGTGGCAGGCAACATCCAAAACTCTAGGCGAGGATCGAGTGCAAATAACTTGGACGATATTTGAAGTGGAGATGTGAGCAAGGTATGGACCGACATCAGCTGAGGATTTTTATGAAACCTTGTTGAAGATCAGTCAAAAGGGGCCTTTGCGTGACTATCAAAGAGAATTTGAACAACTACACAACAAAGTCACTGATTGGACTCAAAAGGCTCTAATCGGTACCTATATTGGTGGATTGAATGACTCCCATTTTCGACGCTAGAATGTTTAAACCCACAACTCTAAAGGAGACCATCGAATTGGCTAGAATCAAAGACGACCAACTCCAACGGAGTCGGGGAATTGTCACCTGAGCTCCTTGTCTACCACCTCCACCACCACCAAACATCGGACATGCGCCACATATACATAGCCCACGTCAGCCCACCACTGAAAATCCAAAGAGGTTGAGCTGGGAGGAGATGAAGAGGATGAGAAGTTTGGGGTTATGCTTCAGTTGCGATGAACGTTACAGTCCGGGTCACAAATGTCGTAAGTCTCAATTGCTGCATATGGAAGGGATAAATGTCAAAACTGAAGAAAATATTGAAGTAAACATGTTTGTTTTAGAGAACCAAAATGTTGTTTGTTTGATCGTTCCTAATCAACATTGTTAGTCCTAAATCAGTGATATCAGAGCCATGTTTATCTTTCTTTTTCTAGCTTGATTCAGACAACTTCTTTGTGGTGTGAATGTATGCGAAGTGACATGTAACTCATTGATTGTTTGAAGTCCGACCTCCTCCGTGAATTACATGACGAGATCATAAAGATGAAGAAGAGGAGAAATTTGAGGATTATCACGAGACGGAGAACCTGAAGCGTGGAACAAGCTTCATGTGAACGGGGGAGTAATGATGCGAGCATATACAATCATCAAACCGAATCATCGTACCCAACCAGAAGTATTCAACTTAATTGTTCGTTCGCTATTTTTGTTCCTTATTTTTCTTTGTCATTTGTTTCAGTTAATAAGCAGACTTGGTCTCCCCTGTTATAAGGAACCTACTCTCTCACGTTTCCTATTTTCCTTTTTTGTTAGTGGAATTATACTTCACATTTTGTTTCATTTGTTGTTCTCTTTTATATAAGTAAATGAAAAAGCCATAATTGTTTGTTCTTTAAGTATTAGGAGAAGCTCCAAATATGGGACCAACATTAATAAGCTAGGCTTTTCACAGCTCGCTCGATACCTCATAATCCTACAAAGATTTTGCAATGTATGACGCAATTTCGAGTTCTATTGGAGTTGTCGATGTTCTAGCTAAGGAGAGGGGAAAATGTCTCAATTCTACACAGCAAAGGTGTCTCTGAACTATACCTCAATTAATTAATAATATGGCCCGACTTAAAAACCAAAATGTTGATGTGAATTTTACTCGTTTGTGTAAAGTAAAACCCATCATGCAAAAAGGATGCAGCCTGAGGAAGTTGTTTCTTAGTTTTACATTGCCTCTTCAGTTTCTAACTACTCGTGTCCATTCATCTAATTGATCTACATGTGTCTTAAATATCCGACGACCCTGTGACACTCCTAATGCTTAAAGCTAACTAGTAAGGCAAAACGGTAACTGTTCTAATGATCTAGAAGCCTACACCGTATTCGCAAGAAAAATGGTCTCTTCATTATCACAGGAGACAAAATAACACCACCGGGATCCAAGGAAAACCATAACAATAGTACTCAAAAAGAAAAATAGATCCAGGATTGACAAAGAAAAAGCCGAGAGAGTCTAGAAAGCGATAAAACTAAAACATCTCATTCGAAGTCACCAACTTAGTCGACTTCCTCCATCTTGCTACCTTCAGCGTCAGCATCATCTTCAAGCGGGGGCATCTCTGCATCATCTTCAACAGCGGCATCATCATCAATGCTCAATCCAAGCTTCAACATCCTGTGGATTCTGCTTCCGAAAGTGTTGGGCTCATCGAGACTGAAACCAGAGGTGAGGAGGGCGGTCTCAAACAGAAGAAGGACAAGATCCTTCACAGACTTGTCGTTCTTGTCAGCATCAGCACGCTTCCTTAGCTCCTCCATGATCGAGTTCTCTGGATTGATCTCCATGGTCTTCTTGGAGGACATGTAGCCACCCATGCTGCTATCTCTCAAAGCTTGGGCTTTCATGATCCTCTCCATGTTTGCAGTCCAGCCGTATTCACCAGTTACAAGACAGCAAGGTGAGTCCACAACACGGTCAGAGACAATGACCTTCTCAACCTTGTCACCTAGGACATCCTTGATCACTTTGCAGAGTCCTTCAAACTTCTCCTTTAGCTCTTCCTTCTTCTTCTTCTCATCTTCTGTCTCCTCCAGCTTCAGACCTTCTTTGGTGGCAGACACAAGTTTCTTTCCCTCAAACTCCTTGAGCTGACCAATTGCATACTCATCAATAGCATCAACCATGTAGAGGACTTCATATCCCTTCTTCTTGAGCTTCTCAAGGAATGGAGAGTTCTCAACAGCCTTCTTGCTTTCACCAGTGATGTAGAAAATGTCCTCCTGACCCTCCTTCATCCTTGTCACGTAATCCTTGAGGCTGGTCAATTCATCACCACTCTTGGTTGAGTGGTAACGGAGCAGCTCAGCAATCTTGGTTCTGTTCTGAGAGTCCTCGTGGATACCGAGTTTCAAATTCTTAGAGAAAGCCTCGTAGAACTTGTTGTAGTCCTCCTTGTTCTCAGCAATCTCAAAGAAGAGCTCAAGGCACTTCTTCACAAGGTTCTTGCGGATGACCTTAAGGATCTTGTTCTGCTGCAACGTCTCTCTGGAGATGTTGAGAGGAAGATCTTCCGAGTCAACAATACCCTTGACGAATCCAAGGTACTCTGGAATGATGTCTTCACAGTTGTCCATGATGAAGACACGACGGACATAGAGCTTGATGTTGTTGGGCTTCTTCTTGGTGTCAAAGAGATCGAAAGGAGCTCTCTTGGGAACAAAGAGGATAGCCTTGAACTCGAGCTGGCCCTCAACAGAGAAGTGCTTGACAGCCAAGTGCTCTTCCCAGTCGTTGCTGAGACTCTTGTAGAAAGCAGCATACTCCTCCTTGTTGATCTCCTCAGGCTTCCTCATCCAGATAGGCTTCTGCTTGTTGACCAAATCCCACTCGTGAGAAACCTCCTTAATCTTCTTCTTTTTCTTCTCTTCCTTCTCTTTCTCCTCGTCTACTTCCTCAACCTTGCCTTCCTCATCCTTCTTCTCTTCCTCTTCCTCGTCATCAGAGATTTCCTTCTCAATGGTCTTCTCAATCCAGAGAGAGATTGGGTAGCTGATGAACTCAGAGTGCTTCTTGACCAAATCCTTGAGCCTGCGCTCCTCAAGGTACTCCAACTGGTCCTCCTTGAGGTGGAGAACCATCTTTGTACCCCTACCGAGCTGCTCCCCTGAGGTGTCTCTGGTCACGGTGAAAGACCCACCGGCCTGAGACTCCCAAACGTACTGCTCATCGTCATTGTGCTTTGTGGTGACAACGACCTTGTCAGCAACCAAGTAAGCAGAGTAGAAACCAACACCAAACTGCCCAATCATAGACACATCAGCTCCAGCAGCCAAAGCTTCCATGAACTCCTTGGTACCAGATCTTGCGATTGTTCCAAGGTTGTTAACCAAATCTGTGCAATACAAACAACAAATTCATTAGCCTAGATACAAAACAAAAGCACCATGAACCCAGCCAGACAGAAATTGAAACGTACCAGCTTTAGTCATTCCGATACCACTGTCAATGATGGTCAAGGTGTTGTTAGCCTTGTCAGGAATGATGTGAATGAAAAGCTCTGGCTGACCATCGAGCTTGCTCTTGTCGGTCAACGACTCGAATCTAATCTTGTCCAAAGCCTGCAAACCAAACCCCACAAACATAAGTACCAAATACCCATAACACATACTAAGGAATCTAACAAGAAAGTTCCTGTGGCAACACTAAACCTAATCAACAGATCTGATAATGATATATGTTCACCACTTCAAATAAGTACCAAAATTCTCAAATCGGAACCCTAGAAAACCCTAATCTAACAGATCGATCTACTAAATCATATACTATCTAAAAGAGAAAACGATAGAGAGTTGGAGTGGGAGACGTACATCGGAAGAGTTACTGATGAGCTCACGAAGGAAGATCTCCTTGTTGCTGTAGAAGGTATTGATGATAAGCGAGAGCAACTGGTTGATCTC
>OVAP01004226.1:0-14982 GCA_900406295.1 Aurinia saxatilis | reverse complement strand
TACATCGCTTTAGCTGTGCTCTTGCGGTTAAATACAAATGGTAAACTTTTTGTGTATCATTTTGCTAAAGTTCCATCCACAAAAGCTAGTTTGTTCTTTGTATTCAACGAATTAGACATAGCAATATTCCAATCACCATAATTTGTTCCATCAAGAACTTGAGAGATAATAGAGGAACCTGGATTATCACTGTTGGTGAGATAATAAGGTGAATGGATGCTATCGATATTCTCTGTCACCGGAGTTCTGTGAATCGGCGGTGAGATTCGATCCTCTTCAGAATCTATCGGTTCTTGGGATCGTGAACTACGAGCTGCACGACGAGTCGAACTACGAGCCATCGGAGTTGTAAAACCGGCGGAATAACCGAGATATATGCAAGAAATGCGACGGCGGAACAACCGTAGCTCTTGAGATAGAGGAAGTTATCGGCGGAATAATCGTAACTTCAAGAACCTCGATTCTAGCGGAATAACCAGAACCGGAACACAAGAAAGTGATTCTCCGGTGGAAAGAACTGGCGAATCTAGGTGAATCGAAAGAAGAAAACAAATTTGTACGGCGGAAGCGACGGTGATCGGTGAGCGTTAAAGCTCACGCTCTGATACCATATTAGAGAACAAGCAAAGAGTGTAACAGTGAAAACAGATTCTTATTCATCTTGGTAAAAGTGTTTGTTACAGACAAATATATATAGTGAACCGATTTAACATAACCGGAATACATAATGAATTGAACCAACATCAACCAAGCTATGAGTTGAACCAACATAAACCAAGCTATTCTATTAATATACTCATTATATTAATCTAATCGTGAAAAGGGAATACAAAGTTTAGGATCCAAAAACTCTTTGCCAAAAAGATTGTTCCTGTGGAAATTAAACATATTACATCGCATAAAGTAGTAACAGAGTACAAACGGGTGTTAATTGGATTAATCCCCGGAAAGTTTAGCAGGATTTCACAATGTTCTTTTTTCGTTGAAGATAAAGCGTACATTAAAGCTATAATAGTCTGAAAGGAGTAGCTTTTGAAGATAGGTTTAATGGTGAAACCCAAATTAGCTTATGAGTTATGAGGCTAAAATCCATTACTTCAACTATTTGTAAAAACTACAATTACATTGCCCTAAAACTTTCGATCACGTTAACATTTTCTTTTAACTAATTTAACTTTTTCTCAAGAAACAAACACTTGTTTATTACCACTTCAGGTATTTACGTAATTGTCCCTCAATTTTCTTAAAACAAAAAATGTCTGAATAAATTAATAAACAAATTCTTAAAAATATCCAAATAAAGTAATTGATAAACAAACCTATGCAAATTAATATACAACAACACAAACTCACGTAGTACAGCTCTAAATAATGACAACGGAATTAAGTGCAGAGTAAGGGTATAGTGTGATTTGCATAGTAAAAAAAATAAATAATAGAATAAATACAATTAACATAAAATAGTTTTAGATAAACTGCAAAATTATAATAACATAAATAGTAAAATAGATTCAATTCCTCTGTGTGGTTGTATTACCACGCCCCATTAATGGCCTATATAATAAATTCACACAACCTATAAAACAAACAACCTATAAAACAAACTCTTTCGTCGGTAAATACATAAATTCTCCATCTCTTGTTTTTTTTTTTTTTTTTAAAAGGCTTGCTATTATAATTAATAAAAAGAAAAGGTTACAGCCAAACGTGTTATAGCCAAAGGCTTTAGTACATTTTGGGAGCCCAAAAAAGAGAGATAAGATTTCACTTCATATGACAGAAATATCTCTCCTTCACAGTTTTGTATTTTCCGTAAAGTTTTTATCTTTCTGATCATATACGGTTCGATAAGATATGAAAGTTAGTTGAAATACTGATATGTCCAGATAGCAATGTGACACAATGTCAATTACACATGTTGCTTCTGTTACATGGATGATTCATAGTAATTTGCTTGAGATTCCGGTCGTTCTCCACTCTCAGTAACTTGCGGTCTAGCCGAGATGAAACTTGGGAGGAACTCGGTAATTCTCCTAACAAATACACCATCCCTCTCTAATGCACACCCTCCCAAACTACTATTAATCCTTTGACTAACACCAACATTACCATTATCAAAACGTTTCCTCATCAAATTCATGATATCAAACCCATCATACATTCCTGAACACGAGAAATTAACTTCACTGATGTTCCAGGAAAAAAGCACAAAACAAAATTTGTAGCCAAAGCTTGTATAAAGAGAAAGAGCACTATCAGTACGTTGTTTCCAAATGCAAGATCTGGTCCAGATTCCAACAGTGGTAATAAACAATGCCACTGCAAAATCCATGAGCAGCAATCAGTACGTTGTTTCCAAATGCAAGCTTTGGTTGAATATGAAACCTTTCTAGTGATCAGCATAAACGATTTCGTAAGTATATGTGAACAACTACGAATATGAAACTGGTTGAATATGAAACTACCCCATTCGTGAACTTACTGTTTACCGTATCTTTCCGCGGTTTCTTCCTTGTTCAAACCCCGCAACTCTCCATCATGTAATTAAGATTCTATGATTTCTGTACAAAAAGAACACAAAAGAAGATACACGTATCTTACATTCTCTCATTCAGCTGTCAAGTCTCTACGACCATGGTTTACACTATTTTATACTTAAAATAGTGTTGCATTAATCTAATGTTGAGTTTTAATCCAATATATTGCACTATTTCTTACACCAAAAAAGAATATTCTAAATATATTCCTCTTATTACAATTTATTCTTTTTCTAATTGTATCCATTATTTATCAAAATTATAAATTATACTTACTTATTATATTTTTTTTAATAAATTAATCCACTAATACTTAATTTATCTAATTGATTGATGTGGATTATTAATTTAAAATAATGGGAACGTAAAAGTGTAACATATTGTTGTTGTTTTGCTTTAATTTTTTTTTCTGTTTTTTTATCTTTCATTATTTTCTGTTGTTTTTATCTTTTATTATTATTATTTTATGTCATTATATCTTCTATTATATAAAATGTTATATGCATTTTAATTTTAAATTACCAATGAAAACATTATTATATACAATTTTAAAATAGTGTGGATGTAAGAAATGTAATGATTCACTTGATTAATGAGTTTGATTAATCATTTTTAATAAACATTATACATTCTAATTTTACTTGGGAATTTATAATAAAAGATTTTGAAATATTGAGGACTTTCTTATAAATAAAAAATTTCAGCACATTTAGTTCAAAAAAAATCCATCAAGTCGAAAAAGTTTACATTATATATTTAAAATTTACTTGGGAATTTATAATAAAAAATTTTGAAACATGGAGGACCTTTTATAAATAAAAAAATTTCAGCAATAAAATAGTGCAACACTCAAAATTTGCACTAGATGTAGTGCAAAAAGTGGTTTGCACTATTTTAGTGTCCAATATAATGTTGGGTTAGGGAGGATTTTGCAGTAAAATAGGATTTGGTATAGGTTTAGTGTTGGGTTGGAGATGACCTAACTAATCAAAACATGAGATTAAGATGGACAAAAATTGAGACTTTATGCAAGATCTTTTATTATGCAAAGTCAAACAGAGAGGAAGTCGAAAAGACGAACAATAAAATTCAGAAGAATCAGGCCAAGAAAGTCTTTGAAACCGCTTATGAGCCTCCCTCTGTACACGATGTTAGGAACCCTCTCGTTATGCTTCAACACGATGCTGCCCGCGGAGAATTTTTTCCTAAATAAATTGAAACAAAGCCAACAAAAAGAAAGACAAAACATGCAGAAGGACTGTGGAGACGAAAACGAACCTCGATTCGCAGATGAAAACACAGTTGGCCTTCGTTTTTTTTATTCTTCCCATACCAAATCGACGATTTTGAATCTTCTCATATCTTGCTCTAGCTTCTTCTCTTAAAGCCTGCAAGTAATTGAATCAACCTTCATTGTTTAAAATCAACCAACTCCAACAAAGTCTACCTCTTAATCTCCTTCTCTCACCATCTTCAACGTATCCGTATATCAGCAACCCAGACATCCAAAATCGCCAGACAAAACCCACAAATCTTCATATCTCAAAATCTTAACGGTTTGGAGATTTTGAAAAAAAAAAATACTTGAAATCGAGAGAAGAAGAATTTTAATTATTAGATTAAGATGTTTTAATAAATACAAATTTGACTATGAATCTAGCAAATTTTTTTGAATTTTTGAATATTGATTTATAATTTTCAGTTAGGTATTTCTGATGACATTTAATAAAAACAGCTAGACATTTTTTATAGGCAAAAACAACTTAAAAGATTTCTCTATTAATATGTAGGAGGATGTGTCTTCTATCTAGTCTTAATGTTGTAAACAATTTAGAATACGTCTTCTAACTAGTCTTAATGTTATAGACAATTTAGAATACGTGTTTTAAAAATATATATTTTCTATTTAATGCATATTTATGAGAAAATTCAAATTTATCATTATTTCCTTAATTATAATTAGAAAAACTATTAAAATCTATATTTTCAAATATCTAAATCTATTAATATCTTTCAAATAATAATAAAAACAACATTACCAAGAAATCATTTATTTCTCTCTTATTCCCTTCTCCCGTTCATGTTTTTTTAATCATTTTTACCGAAATTTCTCTTAACAAACCATGCAAATCTATGCAATTTGTGGTGTATGGAGATCAACTCGCAAGAATCGATGGAGATTTATTGTTGATAAAGTCCAATGTGGTAAATTAATAACTTTGATTTAATTATTTCATTTTTTCAGATAAAATACATATTTAAAAAAAAACTAATTGTCCATATTAAATATTATAGAGAAATTTTAAGAAATGCTCCTTTTAACATGCCCCTTTCAAAAATATCCCCATTTATCTTTCAAAAATACCCTTTTTGGATTTAGGGTTGATTTAATGTTTAATTTAGGGCTTAAATCTTGTAGGATTAATTTTTTAAAAACTATTTGGGTTTATGTTTGAGTTATTAGGGTTTATATTTTAGAAGTTTTGGATTTATTAAGGATTAAAACCTTTTTTAGGGTTTAGCCTAACCCTACAACCCTACAAAACATTATAGAATATTTTAAAACATTAAAAATGATAAATTAGCTTGAATTTAGATTGAAACTAATATATTTTTCAAAAATAACCAAAAAAGAGATATTTTTAAAAATGTGCATCCAAAAGGGATATTTTTTAGATTCTAACTCATTAACACATTTTTTTCCCCTAAATAAATAATTAAGCATTAAACTTATTTACAAATCAATTACATATTTTAACCCATTTACATTTTTTTTTTAGGGAAAAAAACCTCTTTTGTAATTTTCATTGTATTTTATATTTAAAAATTCAATTACATATTTTAACTCTTTTACATATTATTATATAAAAGTAATTTATTTCATATTATTTTAAGGACATAATTGTATTTTCATTATTAATAAACTTAGTTATGCATATTTATGTAAAAAAGATCTAGTTGTAGAAAGAAAAGAAAAAAAGAACCGTTTTCATACAATTTTCCCTAATTTAAAATAGGGTACCCTAAATATGGGAAAATTGTATAAAAGTGTCCTTTTTTCTCTTGTTTCTACAATTAGGTCTTTTTTACATAAGTATGCACAACTAGTTTTATTAATAATGAAAATCCATTTATGCCCTTAAAATAATATAATATAAAGTACTTTTATATAATAATATGTAAAAGAGTTAAAATATGTAATTGACTTTTTAATATAAAATACTATGAAAATTATAAAAGAGGTTTTTTCCTCTAAAAAAATAAAATGTAAATGGTTTAAAATATATAATTGATTTGTAAATAAGTTTAAGGGAGAATCTCCAAAATATCATCATTTGAAGTGGTAGTACCAAAAATACCACTAAAAGTTTTATTTTCCGAAAATACTACTAAAAGATTTTAGTGTTCCAAAAATATCATTAAACTAGAATTAATTTTTAAACATACAAAACTGAACCCTAAACCCTGAAAACTAAACCCTAACCCTTCAAAACTAAACCCTAAATATAAAATAATTAACCCAAAAAAAAAAAAATTCTAAATCTTTTTAAAATATTTTTTAATATTTGTGGTATTTTTGGAATACATAAATTTTGAGTAGTATTTTTGGAAAATAAAACTAGTGGTATTTTTGGAACTATTACTCCAAATGATGGTATTTTGAGGAATTTCTCTAAGTTTAATGCCTAGTTATGTATTTAGGGGGAAAAAAAGTGTTAATGAGTTATAATATTTAATATGGTCAATTAGTTTTTTTAAAAAATGTATTTGATCTGAAAAATAAAATAATTAAATCAAAGTTATTAATCTACCACATTGGACTTTATCAACAATAAATCTCCATCGATTCTTGCGAGATGATCTCCATACACCACAAATTGTATATATTTGCATGGTTTGTTAAGATAAATTTTGGTAAAAAATGATTAAAAAAAGTGAATGGGAGAGGAGAATAAGAGAGAGATAGATGATTTCTTGCTAATGTTTTTTATTATTATTTGAAAGATATTAATAGATTTAGATACTTAAAAATATAGATTTTAATAGATTTTCTAATTATAATTAAGGAAATAATGATAAATTTGAATTTTTCTCATAAATATGCATTAAATACAAAATATATATTTTATAACACATATTTAAAACTTTTTAGAACATTAAGACTAGTTAGAAGACGTATTCTAAATTGTTTAAAACATTAAGATTGGATAGAAGACGCATTCTAAAGTTTTTAGAACACTGAGACTAGTTAGAAGACGTATTCTAAATCTTTTAGAACATTAAGACTAGTTATAAAACATATTCTACATCTTTTAGAACATTAAGAATAGTAGAAGATGACTTCTTTTTATTTTAGAATATAAAAATAGTTAGAAAACGAATTCTAAATTATTTAGAACATAGATTTTAGACACAAAATTAATTATCAAAAAAATCTATATGTAAAAAAATCGTTGTTTATCCTTATTCCTTTGTCACATGTTTTTTTTTTTTTTTTTTTTAAGCCTTTAAAAATATTAATAGAAATCTAAAAAGGTTATTTAAGTAAAAATATGTGACAAAATACAAAAAGACCTAGTGGTAGAAAGTAAGAGAAAAACCCCTTTTATACAAGAACCCCCTAAAATATGGTGGAAAGAAAATTTCCATTAATTTCCACTTAGAAGTAAATAAAATTTTTTTTGTAAACATTTTATTAATATGCACTCAGACGTAAATAAATCATAAAGAAAAATATTTTGTTGCAATTTGGGTATACGAATGATCGAGAATAGATTTATTCGATTATTTATTTCATCTATATATACCGATCAGTCTAGAATCATTTAAATATATATGACACAAATGAATCTAACCACTGTAGACAAGCAAGATTGTTTCAAATCATAGTTTCTAACATAATTCATTATGTAGGATATTTCAAATAAGAAAAAAGAAAGTATATTTAAGAAAACATATTCTGTTTAGAAGGGAAAAATATGTACAAAAAACATAAATGCATGTTCTAAACAAATAATCCTTCCACATAATCGTAATTATTCTCCTATGGCTTGATATCACTCGTTGAAAACAAAATCCAAACCATGTTACAAAATCATATGGTTTTAGGTGAAAAAAAAATTGCACATAGTCACAAATAGAAAAACCATGTAGACATTCTGGTTTCATAAGCCATGCTCCATGACTAATGATAGCGATCCATAAAGCTATAAAGGAAGTTCTTTTAAAAAAAAATATTAGTAAAGGAAGTCGATAAATGAAATTTATAAATTGTTATCCGTCCCTTTCATATAATGGTATTTTAGATTTTTTCTTTTTTAAAAAGGAGTGTTGTTTTACATTTTTAATGTAACTTTAATAAATGTGGAAGGAAGGATGGGTTTATGGATACTTGAACATTTAAATACTGTACTTTTAGCAAAACATTTTTGGCGGTTAATTAATGCCCCACAATCCCTTTTTGCGCGAGTATTCAAAGGTCGATACTACATGTATAATGAACCATTGGATATGATTCCAACTTTGTCTCCTTACAGATGGAAAAGTATTATCTCGGTCGGCGCTTGGTTAGGGATCATTAAACATGTGGGGGATGGTACATATACTTCTGTGTTGAACGATCCATGGCTACCAGCCGACTGTCCACGTCCGACCAAGGGATTGGGAAAAATCTGTCACCCCTCCTCTCTTTTAATCAGTTGATCGATAGCTCTTATATCAGTTGTTTACACATGAAGACGTCACTTTCATTTGCGGTTTCCCGCTAAGCCATCATTCAAGGCTGGATAGATGGAGATGGTTTTTCTCAAACATAGGTCAATATAAAGTTCGTTCTGCATATCAAGTGGAAGATGAGACACACGCATAAACTTTCCACAAGCAGACTATATGCCCTCCCTGGCTCAATTCCAGGCAAATGTATGGAAGGTCCCTTGTGCATAAAAAATCCAGCATTTTTGTGGAGTGCGTTGTCTAGTGGTTTATCCGTTGCTTCGAATCTTCGGAAACGAGGCATACTCTGTGATACCACTTTCTCTTGTTGTGGGGCAGGGGGGGGGGAAGAAGAAACTATTACCCATGTATTATTTGAATGCCCGCCAACGTGTCAAACGTGAGCCTTGTCCCCCATATACCTATGATGTCCTGGGTTCCCATTCCCGTCACTTTTCACTAAATTGAATCATATGTTCTAGCGAAAACCACCCAATAATCACATTGAAGCTTACCCTTGGATATTGTGGTTCATTTGGAAGGCACAAAATGATTATGTATTTTGTAACATGGATAGGTCTCCTGAGGATGTATTGATGATGGCGGAGGACAAGGCTACAACTTGGGCTAGGGCGCAGGAGGGCGAGATGGGGGAAGCGGCGATGAATACCCTACCCTAGCCTCTGCCATCTTTGGTTATTACATGTTATACAGATGGGTCTTGGTTAGTGTCCGATCGGTACTCCGGAATACGGTGGGTCTGTATCCAGACTGCATATGAAACTATTGTGTGTATCGGTACGCGGAGTTTGCGCCGGAGTCTTACTCCCTTTCACGCGGAATTCGTTGCTCTCATATGGGCAATGGTAAGCATGCCAGATGGCAATCACTCTTCAGTCCAGTTCTTAATGACTCTACGGATCTCACACATCTGGTGACCACCTTGTTCATGGCCGACATTTACGGTTGACATTGAAGAATTTGCTAGACTAAAGGTCCAATTCGTCTCCTTTTTAATTGCTCATGTTTCAAGGTCGTAAAATCATAGAGCAGCTCGCTTAGCCCAGAGTGTTAGTTTTTTTGCATGTGACGAGTTTTTTTATCATACTTCTCCTCTGGTTTGGCTATCTGACTGAACCGTTTTAAGCGTAACAATATTGATGTAAAAAAAAATGTAACTTTAAAGTTTAGGGTTTTGATTTATCCTTTGTCGAAATATTAATTTATTTATCATATTTTAATTAATGGCAGATTATATTAGTGTATTTTATATCAGAATTTTTCTAAATTTATGCAGAATTGTTGAAACAACACTCTTTTAAAAAAGAGATGGGGTATTTATGTAGGTTTGGCATACTATCCATGTTGAAAACTTCAGATGCTGTCATTGTTAAAATTAGGTTCTCATGTAAGTGGAATTAATAGAAGTCAAGCAACCGAATTCTATTTATCCAGAAGTTAATTATCCAAGCTGGTTTAAAATCGATTTAAGAACTATTGTGAAATCAATAAGGTTCGAGAAGTAAAGAATCTTATGTGATTATCTAAAATCTTGTTTGACTACATTATTCGCTTCTTTAATTATCAATCAATCTATAAGAACCATAAATGGTAAAGTAACAACTTACTTATTCGAGCTAATAAGTGAACCAATTGAACATGAATTTAATGCATGTTTTAATTGATGAGCAATATATTGTCTAGTCACAAACGAGGTTTCTTACGTCTCAAAAGTTATTCATTTCATGGTGGCCCTAGACAGAATTTAAGGCAATATGGATGTTTAACATTGAAAAAAAAATATAATTTAAAAGGTTAGAGATGGGAGACACTTTTTGCGCAGTCTCAGCAATAAGAGGTTTTGAAGCAATGACTCACACACAGATGTTTATTTTACTGAGGCACAAAAAAAAAATTATAGCATGATAAGGTACTAAATCTTATAATGGAAAAACCATGTAGGCATTCTATTTTTTGCACATAGTCACAAATAGAAAAACCATGTAGGCATTCTTATAGAATCATAGCCGAGTTAAGATGTTTTGATAATGCAAGTCTCTCAAACTTTGAAGTGTCCAGCTTATACATCTTAACTCGGCTATGATTCTATTATGTGTGTTTATGAACGCATCACGAGCATGCATCATAACCGCACCATGATGATCTCGTACAATCCATGCTCCTCCTATCATTGACTGAGCATTCCTCCAATATGCATGAAGATTACATTTCATAATTCCTTGGGGTGGAGAGGACCAACATATATCCCCAATGCTACTGCCCTTATTACTCCTACCTTCATTTGCTATCTGATTAAGCGAAAATCATATTAGTGTATGATCAATGGTTTCTTAGACTAAAGCCCCCAAGTCTCTTGATGTATGAGCAAACAAAATTTGGTTTCGATTCTTCCATATAGTCCACAAGAACCATGAAACTACACGTCGTGGCTCTTTGGGTATGGTTGTATTCTCCATAATATCAAAAACAGCACCCATGTTTTCTTTTAAAATGGTCGAGAAATGAAAGTTAACAGGAAAAGCCTGAGTGATATCCCAAAAGTTTCGAGCCATAGGACAGCCAAACAACACATGATTTATTGTTTCCACATCATTCATGCATAGACGACATGTAGGCTCAACCTGCATACCCCGAGAGATAAGTCTAGTAGCCACCGCCAAAGCTTTCGATACACACCGCCAAAGGAATAAGCGTATCTTTGGCTCAGTTTTAAGACCCCATATTCGTCGTTTAAGCACATTTGAACTTGTGTAAATTCATCCTCAATGACCAGCGGTGTTTGTTGTTTTGCAGCTAACCATGCGCCACTCTTTACCGTGTAAGCACCAGAGTGTGTGAAGGCCCATATGAATCGATCCTCATTCAAGTTCGGTGCCAAACCTCTTATGAAAGATATATCTGGAGGTAAAAATAACTCTTTGAGTTTGTCTTGGTTCCAGCTATGGTCCACGTTGATAAGCGTACTCTCCATTAAGCTAAGGTTCATGACAGTTTCCTTATTGTATGGTCTGCGGGGAACATTGTCCAATACCCATTTCTCCATCCATATACAAGTGTTGAAACCATTGCCAATCTGCTTAATAAGTTCTTTCGACAAGAGTTCCTGGCCATGTAAAATACTCTGCCATGCATATGAAGGTCTGTAACCAGTTCCACAAGTCATAAAATCTTGATTACGAAAATACCTCCCTTTATACACCCGCACAATCAATGAAGACGGGTCATTCAGAATGCGCCAAGCTTGATTTGCTAGAAGAGTTTGGTTAAATTCTTCTAAATCTCTGAAACCAAGTCCTCCCTCCATTTTAGCTTTACACATTTGTTTCCAAGAAACCCAATGAATCTTACGTCTATCTTCACAAGAATTCCACCAGAAATTGGTAATAGCACTCGTGATTTTTTTGCACTGTTGTTTGGATAATTTGAAGCAAGACATCGCATAGACCGGAAGTGCCATAGCAATGGATTTCAGCAGGATTTCCTTGCCTTCCAGAGAAAATGTTTTAGCGTACCATCCTGATAACCGTTTAGTCAGCCGCTCATTAAGAAAAGCCAGGAGTTGTTGTTTTGACCCACTAAAACATTCAGGTAATCCCAAGTATGATCCAGTCCCGCCCTTTTTATCAATCCCCAAACAATTAGACAACAGTCTCTTAATAATCGGATCTATATCAATACCAAAGGTAACAGCTGATTTCTGCAAAATTAATCATTTGCCCTGAAGCAGCACCATAAAGGTGCATCACTCTTAGAAATTATGATGCCTCATGTAGGGTTGCTCGACAAAGAAACAAACTATCATCCGCAAACAATAAATGTTCTATCGATGGACAAGCATATGTTAATCTTATACCCGTAATGCGGCATTCACTCTCAGCCTTATTCATCCCATGTACTAAGGCTTCAGCACATAGTATAAAAATAAAGGGAGATAGAGGGTCACCTTGACGAAGACATCTCTCCGGTGTGATGTTCCCGTATGACTGTCCGTTTAACAAAACAGTATACATGACGGACCGGACACAAGACATAATACAAGCAATCCATTTTGTATCAAAGACAAACCGGTGAAGAAGCTCTTCAAGAAAATTACATTCTACTATGTCATAGGCTTTAGACATACCAGTTTTTATGGCAATAAAATCATTTTTGCACTATGGGTTTGTCTGTAGGCCATGCAGCATCTCATGAGGAAGCAACAGGTTACCCGAAATCAATCGTCCAACAACAAAAGCTCCTTGTGTTTGAGACACAATTCGAGGTAAGATTTTCTTCAATCTAGAGCACATGCTTTTCGAAATAATCTTATAAGATATAAAGCACAAGCTTATTGGTCGTAGATCTTTCATATCTGTCGGGTTAGGCTTCTTAGTAATTAAGCAAATTTGTGTGAAGTTCCAATCTAAAGGTAAAACTCATGTACCAAAGAAGCCATGTATCTCAGCAGTGACTTATTCACGGACGATGGGCCAATACTCTTGGAAAAAACTGGCAGTGATCCCATCAGCACCTGGAGCACTGTAAGACTTAATTCCATTAGGTGCATATTGTAATTTGCCGTTAGTGACTGGTTTAATCAGCTCAGCATTCATCCTCGGGTCCACTCGTTGATTAAACCCTTGGAGTAACTCCTCAGCAGTGTTTGGATTAGTCGAAGTAAACATCTCATGAAAATATGAAACCGCTATCTCTCCCTTTTCAGATTCTGAAAAACATTCACGACCATGTCTATCAACCAGAACCGCAATATTATTTCGCATCCTTCTAGTTTGTAACTTTCCATGAAAGAATTGAGTGTTGCGATCCCCTTCTCTCAACCAAGCATCCTTACTTCGAATTTTCCAATAAATCTATTCCTCTCTATAGGCTTTTTCAATGTCAACTTGAAGATTCATTATCAAATGTCTATCTGGATTTAGTTTCGATGTCTCTAGGTCAAGTTCTCGTGCCAGTCGATGTATCGTAGACTTCGAGTTTGTAGGAGTCGATTGTTTCCAAATAGCTAATTCCGTTCTCACCTCCCTAATGTGTTATGACATAGTTTTATGGCTATGACTGTTAGACCCATTCCAATCCTTGCGAGTGACCGCCTCCACATTCTGTTTTTAATCCAACGTTTGTCAAAACAAAACCTGTCCCTTCGTGTCATAGAATCCGTTAACAACTTGTATGTGGTAACTCCTTCACTCGACAATCTCTTACCAATGTCCGAAACGGATAAAATAACCTCTCGTCTCTAGAAGGCCCTCCTAACTTTTTTTTTATGTTATTCAATAATTCGTTAAAATCACCAACCAAAAATCAAACATCATCCCTCGAGACTCCAATTTCTGATAACCCATTCCACACACTTTGTCTTCTATGGCGAACTGGATCACCATAGACAAAGGTGATATAGCAAACCAATGAACCAATTGTTATACGTGTATCAATCCAATGCTGATTATAAGATAAAATGTCTACCGTATGAGAATCCTTCCAAAACAATGTCAAGCCTCCACTTAAATCCACTGGATCAACTAAAAAATGGTGCGTAAAACCCAACGAATTTTGAAGACCTGACACATAAGTACTTGAGTTTTTAGTCTCGAGGAGAAACAAAAAAGCCGGAGAATGTGTTCTACACATCTCCTCTAGACGTCAAACTGTGTGGACTCTAACAGTTTCTGGAAAACCATCAAATCCGGAAAAAGTTTAGCAGATTTAGCTCGTTGCTCATTGACTCTATCAGATTTACGCTTACTCGAAGTCATTAACTCCTCCTCCATTATATTATTACCTTCACTTTGGACTCCCAACTGTGATCTCTGAACCCTCGACCATATACTCGTTTTCCCCGTTCTAGGTCTGTCTCTAGTGTTATTCTCTATATCTTGAAAAAAAATATTACAAACGCAAGACAAGATAATATTTATTTGAAAAATTATCAAAAATATCCCTTCCACCGTACCCTTTTTTAAATCTACCCCTTCAAAAAACCCTTATAAAATACCCATTTCTAAAACATAATAATCCTAATATAGCATTCCTGCTTTCTCTCCCAAATGTTTAACATTTAATTTCTTCACGACGGTGATCCTAATTCCGACCTCCTTAGCAATCACCACGGCTTCCAACAAAAACCAATGCTGACGGAGATACTTTACGGCTCTGACTTAACATTCTCCGAGGAGAGCTCGAGAAGATCGATCCCAAACTCCCGTCGCTAATCGCCGTCCTCTAAAGCGTCGGCGCCGGCGAGTGTTGGCACAAACACGGAAGTTTCGCTTGATCGACATCTACAAGATCCTCAATCTATGGAAAGATCCTGAATCTATCTGCCTCTATGGCTCATTCCACTCCGCTTACTCCAATTCCTATGTCAATCTAGCCATCTTTGATCCTTCCGTGGCCACGTCGGTGAATCCGCCAAGTCGTTGATTAATCTCTTCTGTGTTGTCCCGAGTCAAACCTTGATTCACGATGATCTTCTCGTTAACTACTCCGATCGNCTTTGTGTTTGATGTAGCGACACCTCTTGCCGTGACAGTTACGTAATGTTAACTTACGTTAACATTACCTTATTTCTCAAGCTACAAGAAGAATCATGGTTTTCCTTTTATTTAAATAGTACGTTATCTATGTTTTTCTTTTATTTAAATAGTACGTTATCTATGTTTTTCTTTTAACAATAGTTTAATTGCCTTATTGCTTAAGACGGTTTGTGTCTTCA
>OVAP01004225.1:0-14985 GCA_900406295.1 Aurinia saxatilis | reverse complement strand
TAACAACCATGTACGAATCATACAGTGTGATTTCAGGACAACTTTCCTTCACGTAGCCCGTCTGGGACCCAATCGAATTGTAGCCCGCCTGGGAAACTTCACTCCCATTCTAACGATCTACGTAGCCCGCCTGGGACCCGCTTGAATCGTAGCCCGCCTGGGAAACTTCACTCTCATTCCCACGAGCTACGTAGCCCGCCTGGGACCCACTTGAATCGTAGCCTGCCTGCAAATCTCACTCCCTCTCCCGCAAGCTATATATCTCGCTTGGGACCCGCTCGAATCGTGCCCGCCCGCAAATCCTCACTCCTTCACTCGCGAGCTATGTAGTTCGTCTTGGACCCGCTCGACTTTGCTTCAACATCATCATCCGAGATTTAACCAAGGAGACATCTCCTTGGCTTGAAACCATCATCACCTATTTCCTAAGCATGCCAAGTTCTAACGCATGCTTCTTATGAGAAGACTCACCTTGATCTTCGAACGTCCCCTGACCACCGAGCACATCACCAATCCAATCATCATGGGAGCAATCTTCTTGCAATCCTAGGAGTTTGCTCATATGGGTCTTGCAATCCGATGCATCATGTCCAACGACCTAGGAGTTTGCTCATATGGGTCCCGCAAAAAGCTTGGCCCACGCAAAAAGAGAATGATTCTCATCTGCGAGCCAATTCCTTAACGTGGCCCACGGCCTTGTGGCACGTATCATTTCAAGGGGGAAAGATCCCACCAGCCAAATTCATCTTCGTGTGCCTCGTGTAGGTACTGTGTGAGTCGTGGCACGCGCCTCCTTGAAGCACGCAAGTCTCACGAGCTAAACTTCCGTCGTAGTTCTTGTGGGACCATTCTCCCAAGACGAGGCCCGCGAGATAAGGTACTTTGAAAGCCAGGCGACAATGGTTCCCGTCGGGACCCGCACGACCATCTTCCTCTCTATCGTGGCCCGCCTTCTTGTGGCTCGCCTCAACGTCAAGCTTGTGGCGCAGGGACCACACGGGACGTAGCCGCGCACGAAGAGAAAACATCATGTCCGCAAGCCAAGCCGAAGCCCGCGCCGTAGGGACCACACGGGACACAGCCCGCACACAAAGAGAAGACATCACGTCCGTGAGCCAAGTTAAGGCCCGCGTCTTAGGGTCCGACCTAGACTTAGCCTGCAAGATCCATAAAGGAAGCACGCCCATGACCCAAGTCATGGCCCACGCACGACCATGGCCCACCTCCGTGTGTCACGAGCTCTTCTCCACTTTCGTCGTATCCCACGTAACTAAATTCCCTCGGAGGTGCCTTCTTACGTTCCTTCTTTTTTACTATGGCCCGCTTCTTCTTCTCCAATCCGTTCACAAGAAGCCTCTTACGTCTCCGCTCGTCGACCAAACTAGCATGGCCCAAGTCTAGGATAACGACTCATCGAAAGAAAACACACCAGTAATCATACCATTTCAACGGTATGTGATCAACAACCATGCACCAATCTTCAGTTTTTAAGCTATACTCTAACTCTCCATAGCTAACAAAGCAATGGAGACTTGGGGGGCTAACTGTGGGGGTCGGATTCCACCCCCGAAGATTGATAGCATAAAACGGCTAAGTGTTTGCCATAAAACACTACTACGGCCCACGAGCTAATCATATTTCCACACCATCGAACATTACAGTCATGGACTATCGATTGGTAACGATACAAACTCGCACGGATTACACGATCGGCACGGCCCACGGACCACGGTCATGGACTACCCCGCGGGCCGTGCAAGGCACTTAGCTCGCGAGACAAGTCCTTTGGCTTGTTCCGTGGGCCAGACCTTCTATAAACTCATGTAACGAACCATCGAGCCTATTCTATGGACATTTGGTTGGTGGGTCCCGGTAAAAACCTCACCAAGCAATGTGCTAGCTAAGTTTCACAGTGGGTTCCGACAGACCTCACCAAGCAATGTGCTAGCTAACTCTCATTGCGGGTCCCGAACCTTCTTAGACAAACCAATTCGATCTTCCTATGATCAATTGAATGTTCGGACATGAGACGGACACGCAAAGGATCGTATGAGCATGCCAAGACTGTCATGTGAGCCAAATCCCGCATTACGGCCCACGGGACAAGCTCACCATTTTCGTATGAAAACTGGACCTCTCTGTGGCCCACAGACCATCCAGCCATCCAAGCCAGGCGAGCTACGTCCTGGTCTGGCCCACAGGTCATCCAGCCATTCCTGCCAGGCGAGCTATGTCCTGGTCTGGCCCACAGAACATCCAGCCTTCCATGCCAGGCGAGCTACGTCCTGGTCTGGCCCACGGACCATCCAGACTTCCATGCCAGGCGAGCTACGTCCTGGTCTGGCCCGCAGACCAGCCAGTCTTCCATGCCAGGCGAGCTACGCCCTGCTCTGGCCCACGACCCTTCCGACCTTTCCGATGTGTCCCACGATCCTTCCGAGGATCCTCCGATACATCCCATGGTCCTTCCGACAGCGTGGGTCGCGAGCTACATCGCAACGTAGCTCGCGGGCCACGACTTATCACGTGGATCGCGAGCTACATCGCAACGTAGCTCGCGGGCCACGACTTATCACGTGGGTCGCGAGCTATATCGCAACGTAGCTCGCGGGTCACGACTTATCGCGTGGGTCGTGAGCTACATCGCAACATATCTCGCGGGCCGCGGTTTCCCTCTTAACATCCGCGGGCCACGACTCCCTCAACAACGTCCCTCGACACGTCCCGCGAACAAGCAACCATGCATGGTTCGCAGAATGGTCTCCATACGAACTTGGCGACCCAAGTCATTCCGTGTCCCGATTGATCAACGTTTGCAACCATCGACAATCGGAAGACTCACGAAGAACATTTCATATCCGTGATCATTCCCCTCGGTAAGGTCTTTTCCCACGTAGTTTTCCTTACCAAGGTTTTTAACGAGGTGGTCATCAGAACACATACAACTCACGAGATTATCGGAAAATCTCGTGGGCCCAAAAACATTCATAGCTAGCCAAATAGCCCAGTTCCAAGTTGTGGGCCCATTTCCGTCAAGAGCATAACCCTACGAAGTGATCCGAGCGCCGTCAAGCAAGAAGGTTTGAGAACGAGTATATTCATCACATCTCGGAGAAGAGGAAATTATCCCAAAGAAGATCGGAGAAAAAGGAAGTATATCGGAGGAAAGGGAAAGACGGCCCACAAGGAGCTTGGGCCCCAAGGCGGTTAGGCTAGCAATATATAGAGGATCTAAGGTCGAAGGTCTTAGATCATCTTCTCATTCTCTCATACCTTGAATTCTCGGAGTAGCTTGTAATCTTTGAGAGTTCTATCAATAAAGCGACCCCACTTCCTTAGTCTTTTTCCATTGCTTTATGTTCTCTTACTTTCGAGCGGTTCACAGAGTTATAGTCGCAGATCCCTAAACGTTTCGTAGACCAGTTTTGGTTGTGTGAATTTTCGCCCACACACCCGTCGTTTCCCTATAAATACAATATTTGATCTCCTTTTTAGGGTTAACCATCGGTGGATGACTGATTATGTTGGATTTTGTCATATACTATGTCTGAGTTTCATCTATTGCGTGATTTTTCATGGGCTAACAAAGACTGGCATATTCGCGTACAAGTTATGAGTCTATATATTAATCTTACTAGCTCATCGATTGTTTGTGATATGGGAGTCGTGAGTGGGAATAAGTTCGCTATGATATTAGCTGATACGACTGTTAGTCATTAAATTTCTGTATGCTAAGTTTTTCAATTTTTTTTGTTTGATTCATTCAAGAATCTAATATTTTGAACATATCCTTAGGGTTTCAAAATCGAGGCTGAGATTCCGGGAAAATATTTGGATCAATACAAAGATAATTTTGAAGAATGTCAATGGTATTCGATTAATGGGTTTGAGGTAGTGTCTAATTCTAACATTATTAGGCACACTACATCTGAATATTTGATACGTTTTGGATATCATACAACATTGTTTTCTTTTCCTCGGATATTTGCACCACCTTTTATCCATTCATATTTGTTGTTTCAAGATATTCGGGATGGTCTGTTTGATTCTAACCTTTCTGATGGTAAGATTATGTTCATGTTTTGTGAAGACAATTGTATACATGCACTTGATTGGACTTTGATATTTTTCCGTTTGGTATTTTTGCAAGTTAGTCTTATTGCTGCTATCGTTGGAGTGAAAGGCATATTCTGAGCAACCGTCTATTATAGACCCTATAAATTCACTAACATTTCAGATCCAAAACATTAAGTCTGTCTTTCATGATTTTCCACACTGAAAGATTTTTTTCTACATATATATGTTCTGTTAAATCATTGGTTATTTTGAATTTTGCAGTGGTCAGACAGTGTTTTGTTAGTGGTGAGCTTGCCGGGATGGTTTTTGATATGTGGAAACATGACAATGGTTCGCATGTTGTATGTGCTCTTCTTTTTTGGAGGGTTATCCGTTATTCCTGTATGTGATGTTTGTTTCTTAGATAATCTAAGTTTTAAGAATTCTTATTAATGATGGTATTTGTTATTCAGATAAACATATAACACGATTTGATATTTTCTAGGATGTTTATGTCTTACTGATGGTGGTGTATTGTCTAAGATAGTAAATTTTCCACTCTGTAACAAGGCTATCAATCTTGAAAAAAGGTTAGTAACATTACTTTTATTTTTCCACTAGTTATTATATATTGGATTTTATTATATTCTTTCCAACTGATAGTGATTCGATATTTTTTTTACAGGTTTCAAGATGGCTATCCATAGCATTTCAATAAGATTTTAAATTATTCACGACCCTCCTATTTGGATTATTTTGTCTTTAATATCGGACGTTGTGTTTTATTTTTTTTCTTTTATTAATGGATGGATATTGATTTTACTTATAACAGAGAAAGTAGAATCTCCCTAATATTTGTATTCTTCTGTTCTTCTTTTAACTTTAAACAACAATAGTTAAACATATGCATGAGTTATATTATCAAGACTCTTCGTGTGACTGATCTGGCTAAAACAACCCTAAATAACGGTTAACATATATCTTATATATGTATATTATATTAGATTATTGATCACTTGGAATCATCAATCTAAGGTTCTGTTGTGCCTTTCACAGTTGTTTTTATCAAAGAATAAATCTTCTATACATACTTTACTTGGGAGATTCATAAGCAATAATATGTTTCAAATGAATCTCGGTGACCTTTTTAGGGATATTAAGATAACATGTTTGGCAAAAGAATCTATGACGTATAGAAAGTAGTATGTGGTTTACGGTTAGGGAGTGTTGAACACAAGGGTACCAATTTGATTACATTACTTTTTATATTTATTCTCTTTTAGTTGCTTGCATTGTAATAAATTGTTTAATACCTATTGATTTCCTAATAAGATGTAAATATTATGTGTGGAGAGCATGATTATTCCGATATCATCTTTGATTTGGATGAACCTAAGGGGCAAGCCACTAGAGCTATGTATGCTCTTTGGTTTTAAACTATTGTTATATCTCCATTTTTTTTTTCTAATGACAATCACCTTATTGATTTTGATTCTATTACATCTTTTTGAGAAAATATGGATTCTTTTTCATTGGGATTTATGAATATTGTGTATGATTTTACGAAAATGTATATGTACATATTTATTTATCTCATTATTATGTTATGGAATATTTACTTAAATTGATATAATATCTCTCTATGATAAGTTAATTGCTAATAGTTTATATATGAATTAAAATTAATATGGATATTTATATCTTAGATAAGTTCGGGAATCTTTTAACTTTAAAAATATGATTGCTCAATTGTCTTTATATATATAAGAATATATGTTGTCTTTGACGAGCAAATTGTTATGATAATTTCTTCATAGCCAAGTATAAGTTGATTTCGGAATTAAGCCACAAGNCAAATTGTTATGTTAATTTCTTCATGGCCAAGTATAAGTTGATTTCGGAATTAAGCCACAAGCGTAAATTCCAGAACATACGTGTTAGAGTCCTTCGATTATGGTCAAAACCTTGCCCATATTTTTCTACCTCTCTAATTCACTTCATCCTTATGCACGAAAAGGGTTTTCTTTCTTGACTTTAGTTTAGATTGCGAATTTTTTTTATTTTTTTTAAACCTTTCTTTACATACTATATTGATTGTGTATAATAATTTATTCCTATAGGGTTCAATGATTGAAGCAACTGTAAATCGTGTTGTTTACTATCGTTGTTTGGGCCACATTCAAGAACACAAAAGTTTTGAGGTAAAGAACTTTTTGATATCACATGGGGTCGGAGACACGTCATTGACAAATAATTCCAATCAGATTTGTTTTGTCAATGAAACAATAGCAACAAGGATAACACTGCCTTCACGACGTTGTTACATTCGGTACATGTCCTTTGATAGAATTATAAGAAATGCTGTTTTAGAAAATCCCGGCATTGGTAATTTTTTTTGTAGTTTTAATTTTTGATGGATTTCTAGATATCATAAATTAATCATTTGATTTGTTAAAATTAAAATGTTTATTGTAGTTCATGTTATTGGGGCAATTACTAGACTCCGAGTTATACGAAGTCGTTGTATAGCCTATATTCAAAACTTGAGGTGAGGTGTAAAGATATTCATTGTGAATTTGTTTAAAAAAAATCAGGATGATATCATCCCTATGCTCAAATTTTCTTCTTTTTTTTTATCTCAGAAATATCAAAATCAAGTGTTGTACGTTTCGTGATTATTCTAAACAAATTATTGCTATATGGAATCGTCGAGACGATGGTTATGTCGTTTGTGCTTTAAGGTTTTGGCGTGTGATAAATGATCATCCAGGTAAATAATCTGGTGCAATAGTTGTATTTTTTTCCAAGTTAATCTCGCATTTTTACATTGTTTTTTTATCTATTTATCAGTAGGTCCAATTTATCTATGTACATTTGATAAGTGTTCAGAGATAATCGAGAACCCTTGGACTCGCGATTCAATAGAGAGTTTACACTCGAGGAATGATGAATGGATCACATATGGAACAATTGTTGTTGCTTATTAATTAATTTAGGTTCTTACATGATTCTATTTTTGGATACAAAGTTGGGTTTTTAAAATGATTATTTGATTAATTCTATTTAGTATCTAATAATATTATTAGTCCAATGGGTGTCTTCGAATGTGAATTTTAGTTCATAACATTCTTCCCAGCATCATAACATGATAAATATCTTCAGCAATATTATTACAACCAATATGACATTTATTAAAATAAAAAAAACATTAACATGTTCCATCGGAAAGAAATAGCCCAATAATTAACGATAAATCAACTTATATTAATATATATATCATAAAATAGTCTAAATCATTGTATACAATTTAGATCATAACATGATAAATATCTTCAGCAATAATTTTACAACCGCTATGTCATTGGTTAGTAAAAAACAAAAAAAAATCATTAACATGTTCGAACTGAAAAAGGCCCAATGATTAAGGATATGCCGATTTTTTCTATGAATTTCAGAATGGGCCAAATTGGTTATTTAGGCCCTTACATCTAATATAAATTAGTTTGGTTAATAAAGTGTTCTAGATAAAGTAAAAAAACAAAAAAAACCAGAAAACGTTTAAGCTTTCCTCCATCGTTACTACTATTCAATCTTAGATCCACATCGAGATTTTTTGCAATTGTTAATTGTTTTAAAAAAATAAAAAAAAAATCATGAAGAGAGTGCGATCTATTGATTCACTCAAGGTCGGAGACAACGGTCTTACAGTTCGTGTTCATGTTCTTCGAGCATGGACTAGGAGCATTGGTCCAAGTATCGAGCTTCTTCTTCGTAATAGCAAGGTTTGTTTTCCAACCATTCACGATTCACACAGTCTATGAATTAATTTGGAGTATGAGATTTTCGAGATTATAAAAAGTTGTATTCGGATTAGGTTTCCACTGTTGAAGCATCTTCGTGTCGAGATAGGTTTGAGAGATTCGATGGTTTGTTTTCTGAGTTTGCATGTTATGACATTCATGACTTCAAGGTTAGGGAAAGGTTTGATCGTGTTCTTGTGGGATGGTGGAGTCTAAGTGATAGTCCTGTCCGACTTCTCCTAACCGAGAATATAGTGGTGACCCCTGTCCTATCAGTTCCGAATTACTCCCTTCCCCTCTATAGCAGTTTCAGTGGTTTAATGACGCTGACCTTCCGCGGAATCCATCGATAAGTATGGTCAAAATCTTATAAATTTTTATAATTATTGGGTATTTATGTTGGACATATTTCTTTTGGTAACATCTTTGGTTTTTTGTTATAGTTAATTTGATAGGAATGGTCGTTGATACTAAAGATTCGGAGACAGGTTCTTTGATTTTTTACTTTGAAAGATTTGGGGGTGAGTTGTGATGCGGAATCTTTGGTTGTTCATTTAATTCCTTATTGGTTTACACTGATTTGATTATTTGATGTTTTTATTTTAATTTGTTTTCATAGAGATCGCAAAATAATAGGGTCTGCTGATGGTAACATAGCTCAGAAAATTAGAGAGAAGTGGGGAGAAAAGGACGATGAGTATTTGGTTTGTGAATTGAGAATTTGGAGTCTACTCAAAATGGGAGGTACAAATTTTTTATTCAATTTGAAAATTGTATGACTATACTTTGTTACTATTTTGATACGTTTTCAATATACAATGATTTAGCTGATTGCTTATTATTAGTCTAATGGGGGTGTCTCATATTAGGTTTGTACTATTTTAATTATTATTTTTAGAGAAAGTACTATTTTTATACCCTATATTTCATCAAAATGTACTATCTTAGTTTCTGTTTTTATCTTCACTTCTCTTTGGTTTTGAGATTTGTCTAAGTGATCAACTAATGACTATGATGGACGCTTTAAGATGGGAATGGTGATTTGATCGTATGTCATATAAGTTCATATGCTCATTTGTTTTTCTCTTTTTCTTTTTTTTCGCCACAAACTGAAAACTGGTGAATTTTCAGTTAATGATATATATTTCGAATTTGTACATTTATTTTGAAGATCTTATTATAATATCAAAATTATGCTTTTCAGAATTAAAGTTTACAATTTTTATTGTGAAAAATGGATTGTGCTTCATAATTTGATTTACTGAAAATTGGTAACATAGTAGTAGATTACATAAATGATATATTTATCAAGGTTTATATACAATGTCTATTTTGTTATGGGTGAAATTGTGTATATTTAAATACCAAAAGATAGTATTGGTTAGAAATGAATCATTGGAATATCCAATTTTAAGGATTTTGATAACGATAAAGTTACATAATAGATAATTAATAAGATTTGTGTATATCGTTCCTATACCAAAAATTCAAAATTAATTTGTATCTCTCGATTGTTCAATACATGTCTCTTAATTGAGTATGTGAGACATGTAAACATGAATTTTTTTACTTAATTTTTTTTCTTAATATTATGGTTATTGTTTATTACTGTAACAGATAACTTTTTACAAAAATTATATTTATTTCTTTAATCTAATAAATTAATTTAAGAAAATCAATATTGGCAACTGTACTAAATTGAAAATTGTCTAAATCTCTTTACCTTTTTTTTGTAAACGTGGTGATTTTGTGTCCTATTATTTATCAACAGGGTTACCAATAAATGTATAAAATATATTCTCATTATAACCGACTATAAGTTGTATATATAATAAAAATATCACACACATGCAACATTATATCAAGATCGTATTGAGAAAGTTTGAAACATGTCTTAGCTTCGAAGACCTCCATTCAGCAGACCACCTTGAGCGACATCAATCCAGCTTTAGATATTTATAAAGTTGATGTGTTGGTATTAAAACTATGGAAAGTTTTGAGAGAAGGAGAAGTTTCAGCAGTAGAGATGGTCTTGGTTGATAAACTGGTATGTTGTGTTTTTTTATTTTATTTGTAAAAAAAACTCGTTACTTTAAAACTGTCTTATGTGATTGATTTCATCTGATAGGGGACAAGAATTCATGCAACTCTACATGAAGATGTGATTGAAAATATTGGTCTGGATTTTTTCAAAGGAAAAAGTTACAGTATCAGTAATTTTCCTTTTGCACCTTATATTAAGGGTTATCGTACAACACCTTTGTCTTTTAAGGTTATCTTTTACACAACAAGAGTTGTAAAACGGTTGGAAAATTTCCCGGTTCATGTTCCACAGAAGTATTTTGTTGAGTTCGATGATATTGTCAATGATAAGCTCAACTGAGATATTATGATTGGTTTGTCTACATTGTATCTTATGGCTAACTATTAATCGAACCATGCTTCTTCTTATTTTTTAGTTTTTTTTTAGTATGTGTGGTAACCCTTTGAACAATTTTGTCCAGATGTAATGGGAAAAGTTGTCAATACTGTGGAGATGGTTGATTTGGTGTCTAAGCTTGAACGTGGTTCTTTAGTAAAGGCTGGAGTAATTTTGCGTGATTTATTGAAAGTATTTGTTAGTTTAGAGATATGGATTATTTTTTGGTATATATTAACAATTATATGAATGATGTTTATATGTAGTGGGATTGAGTTGACTTGTGTATTGATGGGTGAATGTGCTGCTCGAGTTGTTAGCTATGTCTCCTCTAATATCGAAGTGTCTATTGTGTGCGTCGGGATATTTGCCTCTATCACAAGTTTGGATGGTATTAGTCTATATATATTCATATGCTAAATGGTAGCATTTATCAATATATGACAACTTTTTAAATTTTAAATACAAGTGATATTGTAGTACAAAGTCTTTTTCATATAACAGAAGTGTTCCTTGATCCTTCGTTTAGTGAAGTGAATGGTTTCCGAACTATGTTGCCCAGAGAGGGGTTATCCTTACCAAGCGGAAGGTCCACCCATCTAACAAAATATCCTGCTAATTGTTATGAGGAAATGTTTATTATACACCCAAAACAAAATTTGCATTCGTTGTTGCTGCTGAGAGAGGTATTCGAGTGTCATAATTTTTTGTATACAAATATTATCAGGTTTTTATTGCTTACAACTATGAAAATTGTTGAAGGCTGGGTACTGTGTTACGTCTGCAACTGTTGATTCAATAGAGACTTGCCCGAGATGGTACTATGTTGCATGTAAAGTTTGCAATAGAAATGTTCATCCTTATGCAAAAACTCTTGGTGATAATGACGTCCCAAGGTTCAATTGTAGTGGATGTAACAAGACTGCGACTAATGTTATTGCAAGGTACATGTACATTGAGATTCTTTTAAAAAAAAAAAAAAAAATTAAATATTATGTTTATGATTGTATGTGGGTGAATATGTCTTTTGTGCAGATTTCGTCGTGTGCTGCGTGTTTCTCATCTTGATTTGGATCATGCAAGTTTTGTACTATTTGATCATGTTGATGAGTGTTTTCTTAATACCACTGCTGATACGCTGGCTGAAGATGTTGCACACGTAAGTTTTTTGGTTTTTTTTTTTTTTTTGTATTTTGATTTTTTATTTAGAATAATAAATTAGTAATTTCTTTGTGTATACGTATTTTGTAAAATAGGAGCACACTTCTGTTTTGCCACAAAAGATATTTCAGATGATTGGTAATGAATATCTTTTCAAGGTCGTTGTTTCGGTTGATAATATAAGAAACAAGAAGGATTCATACGTGGTTGATATAGTGTCTGACGATCATTACCTAATTGATAAATTTCATGAGGATAATATTCAACCGGATGTGTCTACTTTGGAATCGGGTCTATGTGATAATACATCGGTGGAGTCTTATGTCACAACGCCAACTATGTCTACATGTGAGAGGTCTGGTGTTGCTTTTACTCCTTTGTCAAAGCGGGCACGACGAGTTCTTTTCCGAGACTAATTGATATAGCATTTTATATCTCATGATGCTTTGGTTTTGATATTATTTGTTTCTCATCTTTTTTTTTTTTGGTTTTTTTATTTTTTGTTGTGCGCAAGAGATGATTTATTATATTACTTTCTTCGTGTCTTGTGATCAAAGGAGTTTTTATTTAATATATGCTTATGGTTTTACTTACTATTATTATTATATTTATTTTTAATTCATGTCGAATTTTTTTTTTTTTTGAGTGTAGAATAAAATAAATATTTAATGATACATAGATACATAAATGCCATAATATTAATATAAGTCTCTGAACATGGTTTCTCTATATATGTCCTCAATATGTTAATTATGAATTAATCTTATTTTAGATAAGATTATAACCAATATGTCCTCAATATGTTGATTATTAAATGTTTGTGAACATAATAACATGGTTCACCTAGATACATAGACACCATAATTTTATTATAGATAAGATTATAAACAAATTTATAATATTACAAGCCATATCCGGTTTACGTTATACAATTTTTGGTTAAGATTCTCAAGTATCTGTTATTATATTATAATGATTTACTATATAATAATTAATAATTAATAGTCTTGGATAATCTCTTTATCTCATATTATAGCTTCTTTTTTATTTGAAAAAAATGGTGAAGAACTAATTGGTCGGTTTACATGGTTGTATATGTATGGTATATAATATATATATAGACAGTTTGTCATTCTAAATACTATAACGTTTACGATGTCATACTTTTTGGCAGAAGCTGTCCGATGAAAGATGGGTGCAATATCAGTTTTTGATGTGCCAGCATTGAATCCTTATGTCATACAATTGAAAATTCGTGTTAAAACCATTCGGAAGTTTGAGCAGTTTAATAATTTGAAGGAAACTGTGGATCTTATATTGGTCAATTTTAAGGTGATATTTAATCCCTTTACAATTCTTATTTTATCTTTTTGATGCTACATATATACATCGAGACTCCTATATAAATAATTTCCAATAGGATAGTAAAATTTGGTAGACTCTATAAGTTTATCTAGGGTTTCTCTTTTTTTTTATCAATAATGGTTCAGCTCCTTACACCACAATAGCTAGCTAAATTCAATCGTCTCTCTTTTCATGAAATTCATTCCTTGGATCCTAATAATTTTATATGAAAAATTATGGCTAAGGTTCTAAGAAAATATGATGATAGCAATAACACATATCGGTGTGTTAATTTTATCGTGGCAGACGATATGGTAACTTTTATTTTAAGAACAATTAAGATTCTACCATGTTTAGATTGTATTATTAACAGTACCTAATTATAATTTTCTCAAATTTTCAAATTTGTGAACCAGGGTAACCAGATTCTAGCGACCTTAGTTGATGAATATGTGGATAAATTTTCACATCGTATTAAAGAAGGTGATTGGATTGTGTTCGAGGGCTTTGATATGATTCCAGTGACTGATTCGTTTAACCCAACACACCATGAATTCAAAATCATATTTAAGGAATGTATTTCGATAAGGAAGATTGATTCGATTTCATCTTTGGATTTTTTATATTTCATACCTTTCAATGATATCAACAATGGAATTATTGATCCGGGGTTCGGTACTGGTAAGTAGATGCTAAATTACAATATCATTACTATATACTGAATTATAATTCTAATACATGTCAATTTATAGTTTATAATCAACAAGTTTTTTTTTTTTTTTTTTTTGTATTCTGCACATTCAAGATTTAATTGGAGAAGCAGTGGATGTGGGTAATTTTAAGGATCGCGTTGGTTTTAAAAGGGCACGGCCATGTGGTGATATGTTTTTTTATCTACAAGACAGTGCGTAATTTTCTTAAATCCAAGAAGATTTGTTTATTATTACCTAATTTTGGTATCACTTTGAATTCAGTATCTTTTTTCTTGAAATCAGAGGTTCACGTCTACATGTGAAATTGCCGAAGGATCGAGTAGAACAGTTTATGGATGCTTATAGTTGTTTTACAAACTCTGATGTGGTTATATGTGTCATGCGGTTTGCTAAGATAGAAAAAGCTCATGGTATGCTTGTTTCTTGCAGATCTTAATTCATTTACATAATAAATATTTTCCATTCATTTATTTGTGTTCAACACAACTACTTTCATTTAAGGTATTTGGAGAGCAACAACATCTTATAACTATACTATGATCATTTTCAATCCATCATACGATGAAGTTTGGAAAATAAGATCTGAGATTTTAGCAAAGAAAAAAACAGGTTCTGTTGTTTAGTTTATTTCAAAAGAATAAAAGTTTTGCATTCCATTCTCTGATTTAAGTTTTATCAAAAATTTGAGATATTTTATTTTTATATATTGCTTATTGTGTCAAAGCTCTCATATGCGAAAATATAATGATTATAAATTAAAACCAACCAAAAAAATGATTTTTCGCCATATAAGATGTTAACCAATACATATTTCTCCAATAAATCAAACAAACAAAAGTACCAAACCAACCAAGGACAAATTTCATTAACCCTAATTATAAATACCGGAATAGACACAACTTTCCCTTTAACAGCTGCTACTATCCAAAGTCACAATATCTAATCAAAATCGCAACTTTCCCTTTAATCGGCTCCATTTACACTTATATGTATATGTCTATATGTGAATATATACTTATATATAATCCTGTAAAATACATAGATCATTATATTTAAATCTGCAAACTATATAGATAAGATACATGTGGTTATGATTATCTTTTCATATTTAATTTTTGGAAAATTGTTATGTATTGTGTGTATTTACATTTTTGGGTAATACATAGAATTTTTCTTTATTTGGTTTGATCACATAACGATATTCTCTAATAGTAATGGTATTAATCATGTATTATTTGTATATATATATATATATATATATATATATATATATATAAATATATGACAATTTTTTAAAAAGGAAATCAAATCAGAATTTGCTAGATATTGCTTTGTTTTTATACAAAATATTGAAGCCTATCGGCAATCGAAAAGATAATAAAATATTTAGAAGATTTAATAGAGAGATTATCCGGAAATACAAAAAATAATAAACATGTGGATATATAGACGGAAGTACAAGCCAATGTTATATTCATTCTGAACAATCTTT
>OVAP01004224.1:0-14987 GCA_900406295.1 Aurinia saxatilis | reverse complement strand
ATAAACTCAATGAGAGAACATGCTGAGCTTTTAAGTTCTGTCAGGGATGACATAAGTGAATACAAGGTAAGAATCTTATTGCCTCTTAGTTTAGATGATCAGTCTTCTTAAGATTGGAGACATAGAATTCTTCTTTCCTCACATTTTGACTTGAGGTTGGGCTCTGTTTTCGCTTTTGTAGGCTTCTGGCAGTATGCCACCGGGAGTGCAAGTCTTAAGGGAGAGATCTTCCATCCATGGAAGTATATCCCATGTAAGATACTGCCTACACTCATGACTTTTGTAATCTGAGTGTTATATTTTGCCAGAAATCTATCCCTCTGTATAATAAAGCAATTGATGTAGAATCATTGGTCTGTGGCAGATTGATGAAGTCATTGGTCAAGCTCAAGCAACAAGATCTGTTCTCGGCTCTCAGCGATCTCTGTTTGCAGATGTTCAAGGGAAAGTAAAAGGTCTCGGAGACAAATTCCCTGTGATCCGTGGCCTACTTGGTATCTCTNNNNAAAGGTCTCGGAGACAAATTCCCTGTGATCCGTGGCCTACTTGGTATCTCTTTCTTTTCAATCTCTATATGATAATCTCATTAACCTCTTAACTACCCTTACTTAGCAACTTGCATTCTTCCATTTATAGGCTCGATTAAAAGGAGAAAGTCTCGAGATACACTTATCCTCTCCGCTGTGATTGCTGCTTGTACGTTGTTCCTAATCATCTACTGGCTCTCTAAATAACAGTAATGTTCATACACCTAAACTATGTAATCCAAATTGCCTCGAGTATCCTCAGATCGAATTTTTTCCAAGTTAATTTTCTTGCTTGTGTTTTGCGATTTTGTTGGGTTGTGTATTAGTAGGATATAATAATTTACACTCTCAATGGATAAGACAGCTTAAGATTCAAAAACACATTTTTCAAAACTGTAAAGATGGATCCATGTGTCAGTAACTTGTTTTTTTTTTTTTNTTTTTTTTTTTTTATAAACCACACACCAAGATCTGTAATGGTCTAATGTACACGGTGGTCTAAGTAAACACTATGCATTGTTTTTATGTTGGTTAAATTGAAAATCATATCAGAAACCCATGGGTGAATCCCACAACTCTAGCCATTTTGGGCTTGGCTATAGCCTTTAAGCATTCATAACCGGCCCTTTAAGGAATTATGCAACTATTTATTGAATAAACGGTAATTTGCTTCTAATAAACAGCAAGTTCCTTAAGCAACTTACTGATAATTCCTTGAGCAACTTTCTCTTCTTGAATTGTTGGCTCTATTTGAAGGATCCTCTCCGCTGTGATCGCTGCTTGTACCATAATTCCTTGAGTTGTTTCTAAATCATCTCCGGGCACTAAAAATAAACAATATACCTTAACTATAAAACGAGCTTGCCTCGAGCATCCTTACATCGATTTTTCCAAGTTCTTTTCTTGACCTTGTGTCTTGCCATTTTTTTTGGTTATGTATTTGTAAGATAATGTCACAATCCGAATGATAAAACAGCTTAAAGTTCAATCAACACATTTTTCACAACATCAAAGATCAACCCATGTGACATCATTCAGGTACTTGTTTTTTTTTACCACACACACCAAAATTCTTTAATGGTCCAACATACAAATGTGGTCCTAACACACACTATGCTAGATATTTCTTATTACTTTCTACCCCTTTGTGTTAGTCCTCTCGACTACAATACTAGTACGAAAAATAAAGTAGCCCAACTCATAAATTGAATTTTTCAGCTTGCATTTACATCCCCCCTCAGGTTATAGTATCTAATGGCCTCTCTTTATTTATGGGTGGGGACACACTTCACTGATGGTGAATCCAGTCCTTAGATTTATTTCACTGTCCATGTCCTACGTATAGTTTCAACAAGTGCTAAATGAATGCTTTCAAACCGGTGTACAGATACCGTGGTGGTCCAAAATCCATATATATTGACTCGGTCTAGATTCGTCAAAGCTAGACCGGGTCAATTCTTCCAAAAAAAAAAAGAGCCATTAGGTTATATTGTACTAAATGTAAATTTATTAACAAAAATTCGATTAAATCGGGTTAGTCAATTATAACATCTCTAATCCGGATCAAAAGATAATCGGTTTGTCATCAATATCATGTTCTAACATATAGTCTCGTAGAAGTTATATATACGGGCTAAATGTGGATAGTAACTAGAGTTACTTCCACCTATGATTCGTTAGCTAATACTAATTATGGTTTGAATATTGTTTTTAGGGAAGAATTTGTAATTTAGTCTTTGGCATTTTGCTAAACATTGTGTGGACATAGGACTAGGAATCAGAGAAGGCTTTTTGAATACAAAAGCTTGTTAATTTTCTACGTACGCTTCCCAATGGGAGACCGTTTCTTACGAATTTTAAGACAATAAAACACTCAAAAATATCAGAAGAGGTCCAGTTCCTCTTTTTAGTTAAAAGTGAAAAAATAATCATGATATTTTTTGTGAAGGCAAATGAAAGATGGACTGTTACATATGGTGACTATATAGTACATTGAACTATCACGTATATTCGAAAACTCACGGATTGGGGCTCTAATCCCTTGAGAACAATCGAGTAAATGAAATTCATGGAACTTTTCTTCTTCTATGTTTCTTAAGATTCACAAATTTGTATGTATAAAACTTAGGCATAGCAATGATGTTATTTGAAGATAAAAATTCACCATTGTTTCAAGTACAAAATTATTATGTTAGACAAAAGTATGACTATATTTTGTTACTATTTAGTTCAAAAGAGAAAACCACTGCATGTAAAACTCATATTGATAGAACTATCGACGATTACACTCATCATGGGATTAGTCAGATATTAAAGTTTACCTCTAATTTATGAATATATTATATACACATGAATATAGTTGAAATAGTACCATCAAAATATTGAATGATAAGTTAAAATAGTAAAATCTAATTCGTGAGTTTCTAATTAATGGTTGACTAGGTGCAATAATCAATTATCATTTTGTTTGTACATTCATCAATTGTCATTTAGCCATTTTATAATAATAACAGTGATATATAACCTTGTGTATGTTAATGTTCACCGACAGAATATTGCTGGAGATGAATTCATGACTCATCAAGTCAACTCATAACATATTAGCATTTTCACTTGGACCAAAAAAATAAATTAGCATTTTCATATATGATTATTAGGTTTCACAGAAATTTAGGATGTGACTAGTGAAGCATCTAAACAAAGTGATTAATATACTTATATACACATAACTATAAAATCATACATAGATTATATATTGTGAATGGAAGAGAGGAAAAGTATGGTTTTTTGTGGGTTAATAAGATCAAACCTTTTTTTATTAGTATTCTTTAATTTCACCATTTACTTTTTTGTTGTTTAAAAGTGTGTCAAAAGCGGATTAAATGATTAAATGATGTTTCCATTCACATAAATTTTCATCTTCTTTGTTCATTTGGCTCACCCCACTTGATCTACTACTCCATTCATTCATTCATGGCCATAACTTGAGAATCATTTCATGGTTTTGGACAAATTTATACCTCAATGATTAATCAATAATAACTAAAGTGTTTGTTAGCAACATGATTAGGTGATACTCCATATTACAAGAAAGAAAAGAAAAAAAAGAGAGAAGCCATTAAAGTGACCAAATTGGCATGTTGGTTGTGCCCTAAAGAGAGAAACGTAAGGAGAAAAAAGAGTGCACGTGGCAGAGATGAGCACTGGCGACATGAAGACAAAACAACGGACCATAGGGTCGGAGCCGAGGAGCCTGGACGGTCCATAAACATGCTATGCCTATTAGCCTAATACCACACCCCTATGCCCTACCCCTTTATCTCTTCTGATCTCTAGCTCTCCACTCCGTACTCTTCTCTAATTTAACTTTTCTGCTCGATGCAGTAAAATGACTGTTTACAATTTTAAAATATTCATAATTTCATATATACAGCCATAGGCTATGCAGTAAAGGGGCACGCCCAAAACTAACTTTTTCTCTTTTGTTTTATATCTCTTCTTATAAATAAATAAAAAATGTAAAATGTGAGTGAGTGAATGAGCAACACAATCAATTAATATAGCATATGGTTTAATCTAGTGATGTATAGTTCATTGTGTTTGATCCAGTGAAGCCCTCATAACTCATAAGTCAGGTTGTTGACAAAAAAAATATGAATAATAAATGGGACCAAAACAAAAGTCTAACTATTACATTTGTTATCTTTCAAAGGGATTTTTTCAAAGTATTTATTTATATGCGATGGGGGTTTCACTTTATATGATGTCTTTGAAAAAAAAAATGATTCATTTTGATAGATGTTTTCCGTTTTCTATGCAAAATTAATTTTGTTTTTTTTCTCTTTAAATTATGCATATAATTTTATTATTTATTGAATTGTATTAGAACAGAGAATAATACATGTTTTATTTTGAAAATGATTGATTTTGCAATAAGTGTGCAAAAACCTAAAACATCAAATAAAAGGGAATATGTTTTAATATAAATGTAGAATCAAATGTGTTAATATGTCTGGTTGGAGTTGGCTTTGATTAAAAGAAAAAGTAAGTCTATCATTTAATAGTTTCGGTACAAAGAGAAAAATAAAACACAAATATTTTGACCTTTTTTTACTGCATAGGTATTGGAGGATCGACACCATCAAATCATCAATGACACTAACCATACTTTTTAACTACATCGATCTTATAATTTACACAATCTGATAATATATGCATATAGGAGATACTCACATGTAAATATCATTTTCTCTTTATTTAACCAACAAAATAAAGACATGTAGTTCTCTTATAATTACTCACTTTTTACAGTTTGTGAATCCACTCGTAACTTTTGTTTTACCCACACTGTCGCTCTCCTTGATATCCGAGAATTCGTTACTTTATTATTTACTCAGACCAATTATATAAAGAACTAAATAAAAAGTGGAATCTTACCCAAAAAAAAAAACACATTTCCTTTTTCAAATAATAATTAATTTGATTTGTTCAGAATCGTAGTTTTGTGTAAAAAGAAGAAATAAAAAATAGAACTGAAGAAACCCTATAGTCTTCATATCTGATACCTTTTTAAAGCACAGAATAAGTAAATGCTTTATTCACACATATTTATGTATGTATATAGGAATGTGTGTATATAGAAATATCAGATATTCATAAACCAATTTTTTAATAATATACTTTTGAAAAGCCATTATTCTCCTCTTCTGCGCAACAGCCCACTTCTAATTCATCCCTATACCAATTAAGTAGTAAGCATAGGCACATTTTTTTGTTATATGTATAATTTAAAAAACAAGTTTCAGATTTTAGATGTGTCCACTTTTTAGACTGGAACTAGAATGGTTCACAATTCTAAATATACAACTGGTGTATAAGTAGTCTTTTCTCCGAAGTTTTAGCAGGTAAAATGGGCTTAATATGAAACTAACTAGAGATTCATCACAATAATAACAAGGTAATTAATAGTGAATAAACCTAACACATAATTGTATACACTTGATGTATCACCTTTGTATGATATTATAATCAGTATGCAAGGAAATTCCAAGTAGATTCAATACAAATCGCAAAAATGTTTCCCATAAAAAAAGATTTCATGAAGATCAATTTATTGTCTTTTGAGTATTAAAGTATCTGAATAATAATGACAGCATAATCGAGTTGGATCGATGTATCTTAAAAATACTAAATTGGCAAGAACATACTCATTGCGACAATGATGTGTACTCTCGTACGTATATAAAACATTTTGTGGTTGGTAACGATAAATTTATATAACGAAACTGTAGAATATTAGCTTTGTGAGATTGGAATATTAATTTTATAATCACGTGTTGTAATTTCTTCTAACTCACCTGGTGGATTAGTGGGTGTTAAAATTCGGACCATCCCATGGTTATATAAAAGAAAATCCTCTAAGGTTATAAATTTCGGTTTCTTCTAATAAGAGTAGATTCTTGTCCCTACATTAATTAATTGTGTATATTACATGACCAGGGGAGAGTGTGAATTATTGCTTCAACTATATACTAAGTAATTTTCTCATAACATGTACAAATAGATTTGGGGGGTTATGGCAGTAGCTTTGCTATACCAATCAAAAGAGAAAAAAAAAAGAATAGGGAAATGTCAATATCACCAATGAACTTAGTACACACATGCATGCATGTTACATATTAACACATATGAATTTCAATTTATATGCATATAGATATATGTACATAGATGTACTATCTCTGGATTCCCATTGCCCTTATTGCGACAAAAAGTGTGGGCTAACCCTAACATTATATACGTTTCTAGTAAAGTATATTATGATCAGACCAACATTTTCAACCTTTCCCTTCACTACAACCAAGAATTATACACGCCTTAATTACTCAAAACTTTCTGCCCTTTTCGTCTTTGGTCGAACCTTACCTATATAACTACTTACATGTTCTTTTTAGGCAACCAAATATTATGATAATAATTATTTTGGGGTTTGATTCTTTATATGTAATGTTTTAAGCTATGCTGAGTTTGCAAAATAATGTGCTTTTTAGGTAACCAAACTTTATGATTACAAAAACCAAACTAATCATCAGATTTTGATTCATTACATGAGCTTTTCATGAAATTTATATTTATTGAGTACCTGAAATGTAAACACAAACTTCTTTTTCAAATTTTTATACATAATTGCAATAGATATTTTCTAAGACATTTATTCTTGAAAATAAGAATGGAATATATGATAGGAAAAAACATATATGTGTAGGTTTTGAATTAATTACGTGTGGAGTTTTGCTGTTGGCTTTCACCAATATGGTGTTTCTATAAATACGTACATACACAATGCCGCTTTTAAAACTATCATTGAGAAAGTATACAATATACATTTCTTGAATTTTCTTAATTACTCTAGAAAGTTTATGTGCAAATATAATAATAATCAGACATTGACAATAATCAGCTAGTTTACATACAATTAATTTTTCACTTTCGCTTTCACGGAAAGTCTAGAATTGGATGATTCCCCCAAACATTCAAAAACAATCATACAAAAATTGACAACAAAAGCTAATGATAACCAATCAAATAAAAATGGAGCATCATGTTTGCTCTCTACACACATAAGTACAAAACAAAATTGAAAAATTAGTAATAAGTTTTTGAAATTATTTTTAAAAAAGGAATTGTATAGAGAAACGAGAAAAGCAAAAAATGGCAGTGGTAATTAAGGAATGACAATAACAGGTGAATGAGGCGACGCTTAATCACTTCCATGCACACGTCCCTTTCTTCTCCCCCCACCTCTGCCGCCCATTGGGAAATGCGAATTCTATTAAAAATTGCATTTACGTTTTTTTTTTTTTTTTGCTCTCTTAATTTTTTGTTCTTTTGTTTAAAAGTTTTCAAAACTTCATAACATTTACATGTGTACATAGCTTCACGTGCAAACTCTAAAAGCCCCCTCTCTTAGCTTGTGAATCTTCTTCCATTGTGCCTAAAACGTCCCTTGTTCATACTATATGGAGTACATCTTTTACTATTATGGATTGTAGTTTAGTGAATGCATGTTAATTGTTCATACTATATGAAGTACATCTCTTACTATTAGAATTGTAGTTTAGTAGTGATCATTAATTGAAAGATTATATGAAAGCCAAGATTGTGTTTAAAGGAAGTACTCACAAACATGTGCAGTTGTACCGGATCTGTAATAGAACAATAATTAACAAAAAAAGAAAACAGGTAGCTTGAAAAATACTAGACTGAAATCCACACTGATTTTTAAGTACCGTAAAAATTCAGATAGCTCAACTCGTAAAGTATCTCACGCAAAGTCGATCTAAAGATTATTGGTTCGACTATTCGAGTGGTTCTTGAATGACGTGACCGTATAATACGGGTATGAAAGAATGTATAAATCTAGAATCTCTTAATTATAAAAGAAAATATATTTAAGACATTCACAACAATTATCATGCATGACTGAGATTCTAATTAAGAAAAGTGAAATTTGATTCCTCAACTAAGTGAATCCTCAACCATTAAACTAATATGAGTTGTTTTATAACTAAAAAAAATATTTTAATTATTTTAGAGTCTAATTGGTTTTTTGTCAAAAATATTTACATGCAAATAGAATTTATTGCTAAAATTTTGAACATGATCCATACAAATTTTAGAGCCGGTCATGATCAAAGTTATCATTGGTTATTTTTTCTAACCTATTTTCTAATAATTTATATGGTACTGTAGCTTTAAAATTCGAAAATTAATTAGTATATGCTGGCGTTGACAAAAAAAAGTTAGTAAAAAAAAGTTGTGAATGTTGTATAATATAGGTACATTAAATGCCAACCCCAAAGATAGCAAACCAAAATTTTATACAGTGACAATGTCCCATTAATTGTAGAAACCAAACAATTCATTGCAAAAATTAGATTTGAAACTGATTGAAATGACGATGGAATAAAAGTCTCCGACTTTACACGATCATATCCTTAAACGGTTTTGTCATCAATCTTGTCTTATATATATTGTGACCACAGAGATTAAAGGTACAAGGAACTAGTATGATTAATAGATACGTTTCATCAGTTTTTTCTACTAAGCCTGAGACCGTATAGTCAACCCAATTTCTATTATAGGATGTTGACAACATATAATTAACAATGACTTTCATCACATAAGTAAGTGCTTGTATCAATTTAAATGGTCCTATTATACATGATGTCTAGATCCACTGATCAAATAACACATTTTGATTAAGGTACCCAACACAATTTACCTAAGTTCATTAGGGATGTAAATTGTGGTGAAGAAGAGTGTGAGACATTATAATTCAACCATACTTCATCACCATCCACAAAATATTATCCTATGGCTACACTCCAATATATAGTGTTTGGTGTGTAGCTATTTGAAAAAGCTTTGATTTTTTTTTTCTACAAAAATTTGTACTATTGATTTTTTTGAAACTTTAATATTATTCAACTTCTGTTCCACTTGTTCTGCCGGTTCTACACTAACCATTGTTCCTTTTGGGACTTATTATTTAGTTATATTCTACTCATTATGTAATAATTTTTTTCTAGGGGGTAAAAAAGTTAAGATTACTAAGGCTATTAATGGAGTAGCAATTCCAATAGAGTAGATCAAGCGGATAAAGTATGGATCAAACGTATCAAATGGACAAAGCATGTCATGCGAGTTGTAATATAATCCATCCGCATTTGATCCGTATTTTTACCTATCTTCATACCATGATACTTAGATGGGAAAATGAATACTAAAAACGGGTTGATCCGCTCTACTGACTAAAAAACCACGTGCTTCCACTCATAGCCTAAGTAATAAATTTGTAAACCATGGAAGTGTTTCTTAATTAGTAGGGTACATTGCATAGGTTATCTAAACACTACTTACTAATAATAAAATTTACTATGTGTATACATGTAATACTGTCTAGCTTTAAATTTTTAATGTAGATAGAGAATTAACCACAGAACATTATTAGAAGACGACCTAGAGACTAGAGAGGCTAGAGTTAGAGGGGCTTTGGTGGTGTTGTTTTTACCCTTGTAACATTAATATCTCTTTCTTTTGCCTTTTCTCTCTCTATATCTTCCTTTGTGGTATATAATACACAGCAACCCAACAATCAAGAAGATCAGATCATGGTGGGGTTTTTTATTTCCTCCTTATCAAGAATCCTCTGATCAGTCAAATACCCATCAATCAAATCAATTCCCCCAAACACTCCCAAAAAAGAGAAGATCAGCTTCCAATTCCAAAGTCTTTTTTTAATTTCTTCTTCTTACCAAAACCAAAAAATTATGTCTATGTCATCTATGTCTTCTCCTTCCTCAGCTGTTTTTTCACCGGACAACCTCTCTTCTGACGAACATCTCTGCTATGTTCAATGCAACTATTGTCAAACCCTTCTTGCGGTAATTTTTAACCTCTCACCTTCTTCATCTTCTTGATCTACATACATACATATAAATTAGGCAAACTTTTTCTGTTTTGTGTGTTTCATACTTTCTCATTTGATCTTCTTCATCTTCTTCTTCTTGAACTATATATATATAAAAGTAGAGATTTTTCTGTTTAATTCATTGTTCCTTGTATGTTTCATACTTTCTCATTTTCTCTTCTTCATCTTCTTCTTGAACTATATGTCTATGATTTGGGATTTTTGGTTTCATCGTTTCTTGTATATATGTTTTTTATATTCTCATTTTCCCTTTTTCATCTTCTTCTTGAATAAAACATATAACTAGGGAGGTTTTGGTTTCATTCTTTCTTGTGTGTTTTTATATATTCTCGTTTTCCCTTCTTCATCTTCTTCTTGAACTATATTCATAGTTAGGAACTTTGTGATTCATTGTGTCTTGTGTGTTTTATACTTTCTCATTTTCTGTTCTTTAATTATCATCTACATCTTCTTGAACTATATGTATGATTTGGGATTTTGTGTGTGTGTTTCATGGTTTCTTCTTGTGTGTGTGTTTATAGGTTAGTGTTCCTTTCACAAGCTTGTTCAAGACCGTAACTGTCCGATGTGGTTGCTGTACCAATCTTCTCTCGGTGACCATGAAGCTATCTGCTGTCGTCCCAGCTACAAACCAGCTCCAGCTTCAGCTTGGTCCTCACTCTTACTACACTCCTCAGAATGCTCTGGTAAACAAATTAACACTCCTAATTTTATATATCATAGGTTCTCTAGTATATATCTCAAGTAATTATTCACAGTTATAGAAAAGAAGTATATATATCTCAATGGTATCGAATATTATTTGTAGGAGGAGCTGAGAGATGCACCATCTAACATGAACATGATGATGATGAATCATCAACCTAACATGAATGACATGCCATCTTTCATGGATCTCCATCAACAACATGAGATCCCTAAAGCACCACCAGTTAACCGCCGTAAGCTACTACTTTCCTTCTCATTTTTCTTGCCTTTCTGACTTCTTAGTTTGGTTATGCTTATGAATCGCCATAAAGACATGCATAGCTTTTCTTATTTGTTCTAACTAGATCTTGTTCAAACCCAAGCACCATATTGAATAATCACCAATTTATAAAAGAGTATGTAGATTTTTGTTTTGAAAATGTTAATGGGATCAATGATCTTTCATATGTGCTAAAAGAGAAGAGAAAAAACTATATATTTTTGGGGATATGGATTTTAGCTTTTGGGTAAAGATTACAAGAGTAAAGATAAAAAAATAGAAAAGGTGAGGGTAGCTAGATTCATGGATCCCCCGGAAATCTAGAGAGAAAGAATCTTAATGTAAGCTGATGTTAAGATGATGATGATGATGGGCTAGTCTTTACAAAAAAAAAATGATGATGAAGTGATGATGGGTTTAGAGAGAGAAAGTTTTGTGTGTGTGTGTGTAAGAGAGAGAGAGTAATAATAAAAAAGACAATGAAAGTGGTTTTTAATGAGTATTTGTCTCTTTCTGTCTGAGTTTTTGTTTTTTCGGTTTGTCTTTGCCGTTGAATTTTTGCCATTGCCAGCTCCAGAGAAAAGACAGAGAGTCCCATCCGCATATAACCGATTCATCAAGTGAGTAGTTTCTCTTTAGTATCAAATATTTCATATATATAAATCTCTATTGTATTCTAACTTTATAATATAATTTCTTTGTTATAGGGAAGAGATCCAACGTATCAAAGCTGGTAATCCTGATATTAGCCACAGAGAAGCCTTTAGTGCTGCTGCCAAGAATGTAAGAGCCTTCCTTCACTTTTAACATCCCAATAATATATCAACTCTATATCCATTGGTCAAACTTAATAACACCCAAAAAATAGTGTTAGTGTTACACATACACAAGATAATACTCAAGAAAAATGCTAAAAGCTTGTTATTAAATATAAATTTTTGACCAACTCATTGATGAATAAATCCATATATTTAGTGTTACACATACACAAAAGATATATAAATATTCAAATTTCTAGGATTTTTATGGTTTCCTTTACTAAAGAAAGTCTTTAAGCCATTGATATGGTAACATATAAAATTTGGTTTAGAATTGTTTTGTGGAGACTAGGGTTTGATTCCTCAATGTGTTATACTCGCATGTGTATATGTAATTGTATAGTCAGGTTTTGGAAAAAACATATAGAGGTGAGATTAAGAGTAAAGAGTTTTGTCGGGTAATAATACAAGTTGATATGAGTCTTGTACGTATGTTGTTTTTATGTTTATGTAGTGGGCCCATTTCCCCCACATACACTTCGGACTTGTGCCAGACAATCAACCCGTGAAGAAAACCAACATGCCCCAACAGGTAAACCCTAATCTGTCTACATACCCTACCATACATACATATTTTTCATATATTATACAATTGAATATGATAAAATGTAACAAAAGTTTCATTTGGTTTTTGATCATGTTTTAATAATGGTGTGTTGTTGTATAGGAAGGAGAGGATAATAACATGGTGATGAAAGAAGGGTACTATGCTTCTGCGGCTAATGTTGGTGTGACTCCTTATTGAAAGATGAATATAACATCCATCGATCGACAAGTATTTGAGAAATTGAAAATCCAATTTTCTAGGGTTTATGAACGTTTGTTGGTCCAAAAGTTGGGTTTTCTTTTTCTTTTCTTGAACTTATATAATTATATATGCATGTGTTTTTGCTTTCTGTTGTTGTAATGAAAAAATCTTGCTAATCAATGGGTTTTAATTATTATGTTAGTTTTCATTTGTACCATCCATAATTTAATCAATTTTGCTGAATCAATGCTTTGTTTTGTTTTTGAAAACAGAAGGTTTAAAATGAAATAGTAGTACTGGTTAAATAGTTATTTATTAGACTTTATTTGGTTTCTAGACCATTGCTACGTTTTAAAATATAATATCTTAAAAAGAAATTTAAATTCAATCTAAAATTATATAATTTTATACCCTTAGGTAGTTATAGAAAAATACTCGACTTTCATAATTTTTGTAAAATACTCAATTTTCGTCTTTATTAAACCACCGAATTTAAGATTTTAGCTTTTTTTATATGATCTCTAACGGTGTCTATAGTATTAAGGCATTGATACCATTCAGTAGTTTTAGAAAAATACTCGACTTTCGTGTGTTTAACCCACTATTTAAGAATTGTTTTTGATTTTTTTGTGTGATCTTTAAACTTGTCTAAACTATTAACGCATCTATATCATTTGATAATTTGGAAAAATACTCCATTTTTCGTGTGTATTAACCCACTGAATATAAGATTTCTTCGCTTTTTTATATGATCTCTAACGGTGTCTATAATATTAAGGCATTGATACCATTCGGTAATTTTAGAAAAATACTCGACTTCGTGTGTATTAACCCACAATATTTAAGAATTTTTTTCGATTTTTTTGTTTGATCTTTAAACTTGTCCAAAATATTAACACATCTATATCATTTGATAATTTTGAAAACAACTCAACTTCCGTGTGTATTAACCCACTGAATTTAAGATTTTTCTATACTTTTTCTTACGATCTTTAATGGTGTCTATAAAATTAAGGCATTGATACCATTCAGTGATTTTAGAAAAAATACTCGACTTTTGAATGATCTTTTTTGTATTAACCCACCATATTTCAAAAAAAAAATTTGATTTTTTTTGTATGATCTTTAAACTTGTCCAAAATACTAACACATCTATATCATTTGATAATTTTGGAAAAAACTCAACTTTCGTGTGTATTAACCAACTGAATATAAGATTTCTAGATCTTTATTTTTATGGTCTCTAACGGTGTCTATAATATTGAGGCATTGATACCATTTGGTAAATTTTAGAAAAATACTCGAATTTTGTGTGTATTAACCCAAATTATTTAAGACTTTTTTCGATTTTTTTTTGGGATCTTTAAACTTGTCTAATATATTAACGCATCTATATCGTTTGATAATTTTTGAAAAATACTCAACTTTTGTGTATATTAACCCATTGAATCTAAGATTTCTACACCTTTTTTATGATCTCTAACTGTATCTATAATAATAAGGCATTGATACCTTTTGGTAATTTTAGAAAAGACTCGACTTTTGTGTGTATTAACCCAGAATATTTAAGAATTTTTTTCAATTTTTTTGTTTGATCTTTAAACTTGTCCAAAATATTAACGCATCTATATCATTTGATAATTTTGAAAAAACTCAATTTTCGTATCTATTGATCCACCGAATTTAAAATTTCTAGACTTTTTCTTATGTTCTCTAACGGTGTCTATAATATTAAAGCAATGATACAATTCAGTAATTTTGGAAAAATAATCGACTTTCGTGTGTATTAACCCACCGAAATTAAGCTTTCTAGACTTTTTTTTTATGATCTCTAACGGTGTCTGTAATATTAAGGCATTGATACCTTTATGTAATTTTAGAAAAATATTCTACTTTCGTGTGTATTAACCCACAATATTTAAGATTTTTTTTCGAGTTTTTTGTATGATCTTTTAATTTATCCAAAATATTAACGCATCTATATCATTTAATAATTTTGGAAAAATACTCTACTTTCTTGGTATTAACCCACTGAATATAAGATTTCTAGACTTTTTTTTTGTGATATCTAACGGTGTCTATAATATTAAGGTATTGATAGAATTCGGTAATTTTAGAAAAATAATCGACTTTCGTGTGTATTAACCCACAATATATAAGATTTTTTTCGATTTTTTAAATATGATTTTTAAACTTGTCCAAAATATTAACATATCTATATAATTTCCTAATTTTTGAAAAATACTCAACTTTCGTCTTTATTAACACACCAAATTTAAGATTTCTAGCCCTTTTATATGATCTCTAACGGTGTCTATAGTATTAAGGCATTGATACCATTCGGTAATTTTAGAAAAATACTCGACTTTCATGTGTATTAACCCATAATATTTAAGAATTTTTTTCGATTTTTTTGTGGGATCTTTAAACTTGTCTA
>OVAP01004222.1:0-14989 GCA_900406295.1 Aurinia saxatilis | reverse complement strand
CACGAGATTATCTCAACAATCTTGTGGGCCCTGAAACATTTATAACTAGCCGAATAGCCCAGCTCAGGTCCGTGAGCCCATTTCNAAGCCCTAAGGTTTGTTCCGAGCGCCGTCAAGCAAGAAGGTTCGAGAATAGAATCATCGGAGTATCTAAGGAGAAAGGAAACTATCTAAAGGATTCCTGGAAGAATGGAAGTAAATCTTCAGGAAATGGAAGGTGGCCTACGAAAGAGCTTGGGCCCTAAGGCGGTTTAGTTACATTATATACAGGATCTAAGGTCGTAGGTCTTAGATCATCTTTTTCTCTCTCGAATAGCTTAGGTCTTAACAGCTTGTATTCGAGAATTCTCTTTGCTATCAATAAAGCGACCCTACTTCTCTAGCTTTGTTCTTTGTTTTTCTCTTTACTTTCTGAGCGGTTCATACTAAGAGAGTCGGCGATCCCTTAAAAGATCCGTTAGACAAATTTTTGGTTGTGTGTGAATTCCTGCCCACACAATTTATATACTTTACCTTGGTTTCTAGATAAAATGTAACCTGGAAATTGATCAACGTATACGTCTTCTTGTAACTCCTTATGCAAAAAATCATATTTAACATCTAATTGAAAAATGGACCATAAATGATGAGCAGCCAAAGAAATTACCATTCGAATGGTGTCTAATTTCACAACATGAGCACACACTTCTACGTAATCAGTTCCAAACTCTTGATTGTATTTTTGCACCACCAAATGCGCTTTAAATTTATCAACTTTGCCATCTTCGTTTAGTTTTGGCTTGTAGACCCACTTCACTCAAATACACTTTTGCCCATGTGGAAGATCAGCTAACTCCCAAGTATTTTTTGTTTCAATGGATTTAATTTCTTCATCCATTGCTAGCCTCCATTTCTCATCTTTAGCAGCTTCTTTGTAGGCGATGGGATCACAATCTGTGAACAAAGCAAAGTGAGCTAAAGGATCATCGTCGGAGAGATCATATCCATGCTGGTCTCTTTCTTGTGAGCGGTTCTTCTACAACTTCATGTTTTTCTAGAGAGTGATCACCACCTGAACCGTTCTCTGATGTAGAATCCACTACATCATCTTTATCAGTGTCCTCCAAATTTGGTGAAATCTGCTTATCCACGGATTTCTTTCTCCAGTCTCATGTATTTCCCTCATCAAAGGTGGCATCTCTGCTGATCACAACTTTCTTAGAGATGGGATTAAATAACTTATAAGCTTTAGAATGCTCACTTACACCTTTCAGGTTTATCATCGAGCTTCGTTCTCTTTTCGTCTGGAACATGTGCCTATGCAATGCATCCAATGATTCTGAAATAATCAATGGTTGGTTTTTTCCCACTCCAAACTTCTTCCGGAGTGATGTTCTTCACAACTAAAGTTGGGCTTCTGTTTAACACATGACACTCCAGCTCACAGCTTCTGGCCTGGATTTTTTTGGAACTTCTCTAGTTGATAACAAGCTTCGATCTCACCATGTTGAGAATTGTTCGATTTTTTCTCTCCGATACACCATTATGCTGAGGTGAATACACCGTTGTGAGTTGTCTCTGAATTCCATTCTTATCACAAAAATCATTAAACTTATTTGAACAAAATTCACCACCGCGATCTGTATGCAAATATTTTATCTTTCTCTCTTCTTCATTCTCAACTAGAGCTTTGAAACTTTTGAAAGCAATGAAAGCTTCAGATTCTTCTGTCAAGAAATATACCCAAGTATTCCTACAAAAATCATCAATAAATGTGATTAAGTACATCCGTCCTCCATTTGATGGTGGATTGATTGGACCACAGAGATCTGAGTAAATTAGTTACAATACTGTCTTTGCTCTCGATGGACCCGTACTTGGAAAATGCTCTCTTGGTTGTTTGCCAACAACACAAGTTTTGCGAACCTTGAATGAATTTGATATTGTAACCCTCCACGTTTTTCTTTTGAAGCGTTTGTAGCCCTCCAAAATTTAGGTGACCGTAACGCAGATGCCAAAGCCGTGACAGGTCTTTTGATTGTATTGTCAAATGAGTCTGAGCTTTTTTCGATTTGCAGCTGAAACAACTTGTTTAAAGACATGGGAACAACAACAATTGAACCCTTCACAGGTTCATAAATCTCACAAGCATTCTTCCGAATCGTAATGACATACCCATTTTCTTGCAATTGGCCAACACTCAAAAGATTACATTTCAAGTTATGAACATAAATAACATCAGATATTGTCTCCACAAAACCATTCTTCGTTTTTAAATGGATGGTTCCTTTTCCTTTAACACTAATTGTGGAGCTACCCTCAAAGCTATCAGTTAATTCCCATTCAAATAATGAAAGAAAGGATTACGACCACACATGTGACTACTGCACCCGATGTTTAAGTACCAAACATTAGATTTTGGTTTGTTCTTTGACTGGTGAGTCATCAACAAGACTTATCTTTCTCATCCTTTTTTGTTTATGCAAAATTGGAGTTTTCCATTCGTTATTTTTCTCTTGGCAGCTTAATGTAGCATTCGGAGGGGTAATGACCAAGTCTATGACAACGAAAACATTCAATTTGAGATTTATCAAAAGACGGAGTACCTCTCATGTAACTTTTATCATTTTCGCTCCAATCGTTATTGCATCGTCCTCCTCGGACTCTTCCTCTACCACGTCCTCTTCATCTTCCTCGATCTACATATCGATACGTGGACCATGGTTGAGCATCACCGGATCCTTTAAGAGCCAGTTCCTCCTTATCCTTATCTTTATCTTGCTTACATATCTTCCGTTCGTGAACTCGTAATGATCCATGCAACTCATCAATGGAATAAGTTTCAATATCCTTCGACTCTTCAATTGTGCAAACCACATAACTCAACCTCGGCAACATCGAGCGCAAGATTTTCTCCATGCTCACAATATCATTTATTGCTTTCCCACATTTCATCATCTTATTGATGATTGTCATCGTTCGGGAAAAATAGGCATTCACGATTTCTCTTGCTTCCATTTGATGTTGTTCAAATTCTGCATGTAAAGCTTGAAGTTGTTGTCTCTTCGATATTGCAAACCCTTGGAATTTTTCTTCATAGAATCCTAAAACTCCTTTGATGTGTCTTTACTGAAAATTTTCTCCAGAATGGAACGATCTATAGCTTAAAACAGAAAGTTTTTTTCCTTCAAATCTTGCAACTTTATTCCTTCAATTTCAGCTCTTTGGGCCGTCGTAGCATTTTATGGCAATTCTCCAAGCCCTTCGGTTACAACCTCTCAATAATTTCTTATCTCAAGAACTACATTAACATATTTCAATGGTCGTAGTGGCCATCAAAACGTGGGATTGCAGGTTGGACAAAACTCTCAGAACTTTTTGGTGAGAGAGAAAAAAATATAAGGAGAAGATAACGAGAAGAGAGGCAACAACTTTACTCTTTCACCTCTCCATNATTTTTTTTTGGTTGGTTTCCCCGATGACAAAATATTCAAAATTTTTTTTTTTTTTTTTTTGGCAGCGCCATGGACATGTTATATGTGAATCCTAAAAGGATTTATCATCATATGCAAATAAAATGCATATTTAAATCTGTGAAAAATATACGAGGAGACCATGTGTTTGAATCATTTTCGAGTTTTCCACGCCTACATTATGAATGTACTCAAGCACCTCAATGGCATTAGAATACAATTTGACGAACACATAAGAGTTTTATAGTGAAAATCCCAACGAGTGTTTCCTAGTTTTGGAAGATAATTTGTTTTTATTTAACCATATTTCAATGGTGATTTCCTCATTACTAATTCCTTTCTCAATCGTTTTTCTATTCTTGCAACATATCTTTGTTTTGCATCAAATTCCCACCACATTCATCAATAGAGAAAAAAAAAGAGTCAATGTAAATTGATGTTACAAATCAAGAAAATAAACAATTCTTCGCATTTGATCAGATGTTACAAAAAAAAAATTTTTTGGTCTAAAGATGTTACAACTCTTTTAGACTGTACATTGCATCACAACATGTCAAGCTGTACAGAATATACAACACAGAAATAAAATAACGATTAAAAGTGAGATAGAGAAGTGGTAAAAAATTGAGTAAGAAAGTAAGAAAAACCTCTTGGATCATTTTAATTACAAAGCAGCAAGCATAATCCTCAGTCTCCCACTAACTCAGCGTTTCTTGTTTGTTAAAGATCAACGGAAACTCCTCGCTAGGCTCCGAGTAGAAACCATGTTGATCTCCCAAATTCTTCAAAGATTCAAAAACTTGGATCATCAGAGGTCTTTCTTTAGGCCTCGATACAACACAGCTACAAGCGATTCTCAAACACTCCATTATCTCATCGTCATATCCTTTCCCAATTATGCTTCTATCAACCGCATCCTTGCTTCTACCATTACTCAGATGCTTATTCACCCAGTCCACTAAACTCCCTCTAAACCCATCTTCACCATTGTTTATCGAAAGCGAGTTTTGTCCTGTAACCATTTCAAGAAGCACGATCCCAAACGCATACACATCTCCACTCAAAGACGCAACCATGGTGCTCGAATACTCAGGCGCAACATAACCCAATTCCCCTAAATCACCGTTACTAAACGAGCATTCATCAGAATCCCGAGAACTCACTAGCTTCCCCAAACCGGAATCTATAACCCGAGCATCAAAATCTTCGTCTAGAAGAATCACATTTGAGCAAATATATTGATGCATATGAGGCGTTTGGCATCCATGGTGCAGCCAAGCTAGCCCTCTAGCCGCTCCAACACCGATTCTAACCCGAGCTGGCCAGTCCAAACCAATGGGACATTGCTGCAGCTGAGAATACAATGTCCCATTAGCCATGTGCTTATACACCAACAACCTCTCATCTTCCACAACGCAAAACCCGAGAAGTGGAACCAAATTCGGATGCCTGATCTGACCTAATCTATTCATCTCAGACCTGAGATGTTTCTCACTAAGCTCACAGCCACTGGTCAGCCTCTTGACCTCAAGTGCAGACCCATCAGTTAAATCAGCTTTATACGAAACTCCAGTTCTCGAAGAAACAACGATATTCTCGGAATCAAAACTATTAGTAGCTGCAATTAAATCAGCCAATCTGATCTTAACAATAGGTTTCTGAAACAGAATTACCTGAACAAGCTTATGTGACCTCAACAAACCAATCCAATCACCATCCTCCCTCGATTTCCCCGTACCATAACCATTCTTCTTCCTCCTACTACTACCACCAAACACCCACCAGAACATTGCAAATCCAACACACAAAGACGCAAAAGCCCCAACTACGCCGGCGATTACAACGATCGTTACGTTTTTACCATTCAACGATCCAACGCAATTCGATAACGGCTTCCCGCAAAGTCCGCCATTGCCGCTAAACCCGTCTTCTCCGAAATGCGATAGCTCGGAAGGAATCGAACCGGACAGATCGTTGTCCGAGAGAGAAAGACTCTGGAGACGATCTAACCGGCTTAACTGAGAAGGAATCCGACCCGTTAGCTTGTTCTGGTTAAGAGCTAAGCTGTTCAAGAACTTACAGTTCACGATTTGGGAGGGAATGGAGCCGGCGAGTTTGTTCCCGGAGAGGTCTAAAGAGACGAGGTAAGGAAGCCAAGAGCATATCTGTGTCGGAATCGGACCGGAGAAACCGTTGTCTGAGAGGTCAAGAGATTGCAAACTGCGACATAGCTTGAGAGACTCCGGTATTGGACCTGAGAGTTGCATGGATTGTAGCTGGAGGGAGATAATGCGATTCTCCTGAGCGTTCCAGCAAGAAACCCCGGTGAGTTTACAAATCGAAGACGATGAAGAATTGGGAAAAGACCAGGTACTGAGTCGATTTGAAGGGTCGGTGAGTGAGTTTTTCAAGCCTTTGAGACAGAGCACGTCGTCTTCACCGTAAGAAGACGAGATTAGGATAATAAAGATGCCAATTATTATCGTCTTCTTCATGATGGTTTGATCTGTTTTTGCTCTAAGGTTCTGTGGAAAGTGCAGTGCTTTTTCTTCCTTGTAAGGACGGCCATTGACTCTGTTTTCAGCGTTGTGGAAGGCACCTTTGAAAGAGGAAAAAGTAACGTATAAAAATTCTTTGCTAAAGTTTCCAACAAAACGATGCCGTTGAATGTAGTTTTGAAAGATTTAGGTTCATGTCTCGATCGAAAACGGAAAGATCGTAAATTATTTAGAAACTTTGGTATGGGATAGTAAAGTATCATCATTTTAGAATGTTGTGTACCAACATTCTTTTATTGGACCAAAGAATATTAAAATGTGTTTGTACTGTTGGTGGACAATCACAAAACTCAACGGTTGAAGATGTTTCTAACAATATTTAGAGGAATTGAATATCAAAGCTTGTATTAACATAATGTCGGAAGGAAGGTATTTGTACAAAGCCAAACCCTAAATCTAATATTATATAGAAACTTAGCATTATATTAAACTAGTGGTTGATCCGTGCTACACATAGAATGTGTTATTTTATTTTTTTTGAAATAACAATATCCCACAAATATTTTGGTAATTCTAGTATAGTTTTGCAACATTTTTTTTTCTCATGTTATTTTAAGTTTTTGTGATATATAGTTTTTATGATTTATTATTTGACAGTGTACTGTATGACCGTAAAATTGATATAGTAGAAATTCTATCATTATATGTACCCACGTTATTTTACTAAGATTTTTAGTCACTATTTTAGTTTTTAATCATGATTTTTTTTATTTATCATTTTAATTCCTATATTTATTGATATAAATCTTGGTTAAGTCAATAGTTTATCATTTTTGTTTGATAAGATAATTAATTATATTTAAATACGGTGTCTAATATCCTATTATAAATTAAAATAATTGTTTATTTTCTTATCACCATGAAAATTTAAAATAGTTGCTAATCATTTTGATATTTATAGTTATTTTTAAGATCAAATTTTTCATTTTTGACATATTTAAATTTGTTCAATATATGTCGTATGAGACATCAAAAGATTGATTGTCTTTATAGTCATTTTTCATTTATTTTTGTTATATTTTCCCCGAATTTTGAAGATTTTTTCCCTTTTCACTTTGTTTCATTTAACCGAAGTATAAACAGTATATTAATATATGAATGGATATATATCAAATAGACTGATATTATTATATTTTGTTTCTTTCAATCAATTTGTTTTATCTTAATAATTAAATATATTAATACAAATCTTCATTAATTTAATAGTTTATAATTTGTGTAAGATAAAACAATCAAATGTTTATAAATATAACATGTTATTTAAAATTAAACTTAGTGTTTTTTATGGTTGCCAAGTTTTTTATATTGATGGTTAATATTTTGTGTTGTAATATATCTCATATGTTTCACACGATTAAATGTTTTTGTTATCAGAGAATGTCGTTTGAGGTTTCAAGATATTTTTTCTCTCTTCCCAATTACATGAGTTGATAGTGGAATTTTGAGGTTGGAAAATTGACGTATATAAGGAGATGTGGTTATTTACAAATTTTATTTGGTTATGTAATAAAAGAGTTCAATATAAATATTCATTGCAAGTCATTATTTAATGTTAATAAAAGTACTTAATTTATATTTTTTAATTAAATATTAATATGATTTCTACCTTTTTTTAGAATTGATATCATAGATAACTTTTGAAATTCCTTTTGTAATTAAATGTATTCTAACTAATATGTAATAAATATGTGAAGTATACATTAAATTAATTATTTTTCAAAATTAAATATCAAAATGATGTGGTACACATGTGGCTGATGATGTGTCTTCACCAAAAAGGAGAAAAGCTTACTTTATGTATATAGATGGTAATATAAAATATGAATATATCCTAATATACCCCCCCCCAAGTTGGAGGCATGTAAGTTTTGAATGCCTAACTTGAGAAGAAAAACATCAAATTCAGGCTTCCAGGCTTCCCAAGTGCCTTGGTAAGAATGTCAGCCAGTTGGTCTTTAGATGGAAGGTGAGAAGCCTTGATGTTTCCCTTAGAATTTCATCACGAACATAATGACAATGTACATCAAAATGTTTCATCCGTTCATGATCAATCAGATTGGCATTAATATGCAAAGCAAAGAGATTATCACACGGAAGTGACATCGGGTCAGAATGTTCAAGTCCGAACGAGCGTAGAAGAGCTTTAAGCCATACAAGTTCCCGAGCGACAGAAGACATAGCATGGTACTCAGCTTCAGCAACCGAGACAGAGACCATGTCTTGTTTCTGTGTTTTCCAGGAAATGGGAGAATCACCAAATTGAACAATCCAACCAGTGAGAGATCGTCGTGTGACTGAATCCGCAGCGTGATCAGAATCACACCAACCAGTCAAATGCAGCGGAGAGTGAGCTCGTAAAAGAATACTTTGTCCAAGCGTGCCCTTCAAGTAGCGGACAACTTTCAAGGCAGAAAGCCAATGGTCTGCACATGGAGCCTGCATGAACCGAGAAAGAATATGAATAGTGTAAGTGAGATCGGGTCGAGTGGCCTTCAAGTAGATGAGACGACCCACGAGACGACGATAAGATTGGGGGTCAGCAAGAAGAGGGCCTTTCACACGAGCCAGACGGTGATTTTGATCCATTGATGGACCGGCTGGTTTACATCCGAGAAGGCCAGTATCTGTGACAATTTCAGTGGCATATTTCCCTTGACAGAGATAGAACCCTTCAGGACTCCGAGCCACCTCAATACCAAGAAAATATTATAACGGACCAAGGTCCTTCATATGAAAACATTCAGAGAGATAATCCTTGAAAGACTGAATCGCCATAGGAGAGCTTCCTGAGATAATAAGGTCATCAACATACACCAATATCTGAAGAACTACATCTTTCTTACGATAGACAAATAAGGAGTAATCAGGACGGGTCTGTGTGAACCCGTACTTATCAAGGGCAGTAGCGAGCTTAGCAAACCAACATCGAGGATCTTGCTTCAAGCCATATAGGGACTTGCGAAGACGGCATACTCGGGTATCCCCAGGAATGGAAAAACCCTGTGGAATTTTCATGTAAACTTCCTCGTGAAGGTCACCATGAAGAAATGCGTTGTGAACATTCATTTGATGAACTTCATAATTCTGTTTAGCAGCAATATCCAAAAATAGACGAACTGTAGTCATCGTAGCAACGTGAGCAAAAATCTCCTTATAATCGATACTAGCCTTTTGATGATTTCCCAGAACTACAAGTCGAGACTTGTAGCCTTCAATCGTGCCATCAGAACGATGTTTAATCGTATAAACCCATTTAGAACCCAAAGCTTTTTTACCAGGAGGAAGTTCCTCTAAATCCCAAGCACCCTGGTCTTGAAGTGCCCCATTTTCACCACCCATATAATTAGTCCAAACAACAGACTGCATAGCTTCAAAGAAGGACTTGGGTGCGACATCAGAAGTGATGGCAGCCAAATAGCTACGATGGTTAGTGGAAAAATGCTCACATGATAAGTAATTAGAGAGAGGATAAAAAGAACTTGAGGTACGCGGAGGAGACGGGGGCGAGAGAGAGGGAGGCGAGAGAAACAAAGTACCAACAACATAGTCATTCAACCGAGTGGGAAGTTGTTTGGCACGATGACCGCGACCTAACAATGTAGTCGCCGGCGTCTGGACCATGGTATTAAGCGGAGACACGGGTTCAAGTGTAGAGGACGGTGTCAAAATAGCCGAAGAAGGCATAACAGGTTCAACCGGAGTAGGAGAAGTCGGAGAAGAGGACATTGGCGGAGATGGATTGGACGATGGAGAAGCCTCATCCTCGTCAATATCGGGAAATAAAGAGGGTTGAGGATGGAGACCCACTTGATCCTCTCTTTGTACTGATGGACCCTGAGTTGTAAAAGGGAAAACGTCTTCACAGAAGACCACATCACGCGAAACAAAAAAAATTATGTACAATTTCCAGCCTTTCTTTCCAGTAGGATAACCAATAAAGACACATTTACGACTACGAGCAGCAAATTTGTCACCTTGATGATTCAAATTGTGTGAGTAGGCGAGACAACAAAAACACGGATATGTTTGAAGGCTGGAGCCTGACCATAGAGCTTTTCATATGGTGTGATACCGCCGAGAATTTTAGAAGGAGTCCGGTTAAGTAGATAAACTGCAGTTTGAGTACATTCACCCCAATATTCAATAGGAAGAGCTGCTTGAAAGCTCAGAGCCCTTGCAACATTTAAGATATGTATGTGTTTTTGTTCCACACGACCAATCTGTTGAGGTGTATGAACACAAGAAGTTTCATGAAGAATACCCTTGCTAGAAAAAAAATGATGAGAGACATAAGAACTCAGTACCATTGTCGCTGCGAATAGTTTTGACATGTGTAGAGAATTGTGTTTCCACCATCGCTAGAGAATTGTGGCATGACACTTGAGTCTTATCAGGTAAGAGGTATATCCAGACTGCTCTGGAGTGATCATCCACGATAGTTTAAAAATATCTAGAACCACAAAATCCCCACAAATCACAATGAATTAAATAAAAAAAATCCTTTTAGCATTATTGAAACTGTCTGAAAAAACTTGTCGAGTCTGTTTAGCTCGAAAACACACATCGCAATTCTTAAAAGAAATCTCAGTATTAGAACTAACATTACGAACACCAGGAACCATTCCGATAACATGAGAAGATGGATGACCCAGACTATGGTGCCAAAGAACCGAAGTATCCTTAACACTTGTCTGTAATGATGTCACCGTTGGAATCCCACGAAACCGGTACAGTCCCTCTTCCTCTCTTTCACCCGCTCCAATCAGCGTCCTCGTAATGCAGTCCTGTAAAATAAACAGCTTATCAGTGGCTTTTCCCACCAAATAATTATCCGTAACCAATAGACCAAAACTGATCAAATTCATATCAAAACCATCCACAAGGAAAACATTTTGTAAAGTTAATCTTTCATTAAGCCGAATGGTGCCCTGTTTTGAGGATGATGTATCAGCTTTTGTTGGCAAGCGGACCATCACATATGATGTGTTGCGTCGGTATCCAAAATCCATTCAGTATTAGATTTGTTACCTTGAGAGGGCTCAAACTTAGAACTAGCATTCATCATGGTTTTCACCATGTTACATTGTTCGTCAGTAAGACCCACTATTCATTGTCTATCACATTCTGAGATAGTTGGAGTAGTAGGCAGAGTTGTGGTCGAGTTGGCAGTAAGGACTTGACTTATAATGGCATGAGGAGCGACACTTTGAGCACGAGCAGAGGACCTCTTTTGAGCGTGTTTCTCCCACCAGTCCGGATAACCAATGACCTTGAAACAAGAGCTAGCTTCGTGACCCATACGACCACAAGCCGAGCACTTCCTGTTAGGGTCTTTGTTGACTGGACGAGGCTGTTGAGAAGACGACGAAGACCCCATTCTCAACCGCGAGACATCATGGGTCAGAATAGATGCTTGTTGTGGGCTAGGATTATTCTGAAAAGAAAGTTGAGATGCAAAACTCATCACCATAGATTCAAGAGCAACCGTCGAGCGATGTGTTTCATTTTGATGGATCGTGTGGTACACAGAATCAAGATCGGGAAGAGGAGAAGTAGCACAGATTTGAGATCGAATAGCACCGTGAACCGATTCATCCAAGCCTGAAAGAAAATCATGAACTTTCAAGGTGTCAATTTCATGTGCTTGCTTAGTATTGAGATCACCGATATAGTCATCCAAATTGTAGAGAGACGACCGATATAGTCATCCACAGAAGACCCGTGTTGCTTAAATGCTGATAAAGCATTCCAAAGCTATTGGACACGAGCACCACTTTTGAGAGAGAAGCGTCGTTTGATAAGATCCCAAAGCTCCTTAGCAATCTCACGAGTTCTTATAGAAGATCGGAGTCTTGGTTCGATGGCTTGTTTAATCCATCCAACCAAGAGATAAATATTAGCCATCCAATCTTCAATGTCAGGATCATCAGTCGGAGGCCTCGGAATTGTACCATCGAGGAATCCAAACTTCTTGCGTGAACTGACAGCGATACAAAAATTTAACACCCATTCACCGTAGTTTGTACCTGTGAGCAACGGTTGAGAGATGATAGCACCAGGATTGTCACTTGGGGATAAGTCATAAGGATTGATTCTCCTTCGTTGAGAATCAGCAAGAGAGACGGTGGTAGAGACAGAGTTGGTCATCGTACGCACTCGGGAAGGAAAATTTGAAAAGTCGGGAAGAAAGGTACTCTGTTTTGTGAATAAAACAGAGCTCTTCGGGTTGAAAAGAAGAACACAACAGCTCTGTTTTGTGAATAAACAGAGTAAAAGGGAAAAGATGAAAATAGCAGAGATGGGATCAAAGTTTAAGAGACCGATTTCTGCTCTGATACCATGACAATATTTAGAGGAACTGAATATCAAAGCTTGTATTAACATAATGTCGGGAGCAAGGTGTTTATACAAAGCCAAACCCTAAACCTAATATTATATGGAAACTTAGCATTATACTAAATGGTAATATACAATATGAATATATCCTAATAGTTTCTAACCTTACCTTGGAACGAAATGATATTTGTTATGAGCACTAGCAAGCTTGAAATATTTGGGTAGTTTAACTAGCGATTAGACGGTATGTTGACACTTGACACCATATTCGAATACAGTCATACCAGTGTGAAAGGCTGGGCATAACAACTCCTGTATGTTTTATGACACAGTAAGTATTGCTTTTGGTCAAAATTTCTCTATTCGCTAATCGGTCGGTTGTACTGGACCTAGCGATTTATTAAAACTCTAAGATTAAACGGAGATTAGTTTTCATTTTTTTAAAAGTTAATTATGTGAAAATGTGTAATAGTAAGAATCACATAAGCACAAAATTGGTCAAGCATATATACCAATATTCACACTATTAAAAATTTATAGTATGGATTTTTAGTTTGATTTTTAAAATAAACAATTTTAGAATTGATATTCAAATTAACTAAACGTCAATAATAATATTGATTATAATAGAGCATAAAAAGTTCAAACACAAGAAAAAAAACAATGAAAACTAGACAATCTAACGTTTTAGAAAATTAACATCATCCTACATCAGAAGGAGGAAAGATATCAGTTAGAATCAATTATTTGTTGGTTTGAACCGATTAATATGTTAACTAAGCGGTCAAAATCGTATATTTACCCGATTAATCGGCCCTTTAATATTTTAAATTGGGTCACGATTTATTGGGCCAATTAGCTATAATCCTGGCGAAAAGGACACACCTAACAATTTTTTGGCCGATTAGGTGGCTACTCGGTCGTTTTTTTTAACATGGACATAAATAAATCCAACATGAACTTTTAGAGAGGAGTTGAAGACAATATTATTCGCATATAATAATCATCCCACCTCTCAAAACAATTCATAATTGGAGTCACTGGATGGCTACATAGTCGATATAAAACATCCACTATGGTTGGATATTTGGAGAGGCTCCTTATTTGACATATTTTTTCATTCCCGTGAATCAGTATGAAAATATTTCCAAAATATTATCAACTTCAAGATATTACCAAGGAAAACCAGAAAATAATATCGAAAAAAAACTTTCTCCATTCACCACAAAAATTAACTTCAACATTTTTTTCGTTAATGGTAAAATAAGAGGGGAACAATCAACTATTAAACTTGTGAGTACATGTTTAATGGTGGGATGTCATTTTTTTTTTTTTTCTCACTATTCTCCAAATTTTTTTATGATTGGTTGGTAAACATGTAAAGTACATGCGAAATGAGTAAAACAAAATCACTTATCACTTCGCTTCTGAAGAGTGATTTTCTGGGCTATGTTTATTTTTCTACTTTTAGTAAAAATTTATTTTCTTTTCAAAGATTTGAATAAGAATTCAAATGGAAAGATAAAAAAAAGAAAAAAAAAATCTCCATTCACCTCAATAAATTCAGTAGTGTATAGGATTAAAGAATTTAAACACTAGTATCCATTCTTCTAAAAATAAATGATCTTTCTCCATTCTCCTATTTAACTACATGTCCAATAATATATTATTAATTTAAATTCATGTTTCAGATTTCGACACATGAACATAACTCTTTACGGTAGCCTTCAAACTCTTCACAGCCTCCAACCTTTTTACAGCCTCCAAACCAGAACCACCATTTCCGATGCAACGAATGCCATCTGACTAGTTTTCCATGACACGATTTAGCTATTTGATTTCCTCCACCATAGCCTCGTCCCACCACTTGAATAATTGTAGAATTGAGGTTGATCCAAATTAACTAAAAACGTCAGTAATTATATTCATTATGACAATTAAAGTTCGAAAACAAGAAGGAAACAAAAAGAACAATGAAAACTAGACAATCTAACATTTGAGAAAATTAACATTAACCCACATTGATTGTAGAAGGAAAAATATATCAATTTTCGCTGTATATATGTACCTCACAATCAAAAGTCATAAATAGAGCTTATAATGTGATTTATAAGTCCCAATTCGAGTCAATTATTTGTTGGTTTGAACCGCTTAATTTATCAACTAATCAATTAAAATTGGATCTTTATCTGATTAATCGTCCCTTTAATATTTTAAATCGATCACGATTTATTGAGCCAATTAGCTATAATCCCGGCAGGAAGGATATGCCTAACGATTTTTCGGCCAATTAGGCGGCTACTCGGCCGATTTTTAAAACATGGGTACGCAATATGAGTAGTAGTACGCGATCTGACTCTTGTGAATAATAGTAAAAAGTTATTTGTATCTGAAGTAGAAGTGAGTATCCTAGAAAGATACTAGACCNGGTCTAAAGGCGAACAGTCGACATAAATGACTAAGTCTCTATTTATCCAGGCCGAGGTCATGTCTTGAAACACGACCTCGGCTGAACACGTTGTGATAAAATGACGAGGAGGTCTACTTGAGTCGCTTCCTCGGCATTGCTGAGTCTATATATTATTATTAGAATCCAAGTGAGTCATTTTAGGTGCAAGGACGTGATTTTAGAGCTTGGGAAGG
>OVAP01004221.1:0-14989 GCA_900406295.1 Aurinia saxatilis | reverse complement strand
TAGACGAATAAGTATATATGATTCATCTAAAAATTTTCCTAAACGATCAAACCCATCATAAACTTAAGAACTACCCTAAACCTAACAAGTAACCCTCTTGTTCTCTTTTCATGCAATACTATTTCATCATGTTGATTTTTTCAATTAATATGTGTGAGTAGTTTAGAAATCAAGAGGGATCAGAAATCAAGAGGGTTAAAAAAAATATAAGATTAGTAAATGAGAGATAATACAATCAAGGCAAGTCTCTATACTTATCTAAAGCCTCCTCAAAACTATATGTATTGATATAAAATGGTAATTTGTATCTTCATTGGATGTTTAAGCATTTGTGCTTCCTCCATGCTTCAAAACAGTATAACATTCCAGTTTCTAAGTAGGAAAAGAAACTAAAGCAAAAACAAAAAGTAATATGATCAAGATTGCATTATGGGGCTGCAGAATAACATTACCTTTGAAATGTACTTCATATAGCTATCTTCCTCTCGGTATTTTTCACTTGCATAAAATAGCATATGCTCTAGACACCCCACAAATAACAAAACCCACAATATATAATCAGATGTTACTTTCCATGACTATCAAAATACACATTTAAAAATCTTAATATACGATAAAAATTAAGGTTGTTTAATTATAATTCATCTCAGTGACTTAACAACTAATTTGCATTCTTAGAAATGCAAAAAAAGTACCAAGGAAATGAGCTAGTCCTTCCTATCCGTATGGATCCGAAAACGATCCATTTCTAACTTTCATAGGAGAACCACACTAAGAGCAAAGAAGGAGGGTAATTTTTTAGCTTTTGTTCTAATTAGAAAATGTAGAATATGATTTTACCTTGTAAGTCTCCGGATCACTAATTAACAACACCTCGAGAGAATTTTTTAATACAATCCTAAAATGACCAAATTATCACCAAAAGAGGCATGTGTAGTTGATGGATGCAAATGAAATGATGGCAAAAAGGATAATTTGGCCATTTTGAGGATTGTACTAAAAAATTCTCTCGAGGTGTTGTTAATCAGTGACTCGGAGACCGACAAGGTAAAATCATGTTCTACATTTACTAATTATAACAAAAGCGAAAGAATTATCTCCCTTATTTGCTTTTAGTGTGCTGCTTCTATGAAAGTTAGGGCTGGATTGTTTTGGGATCCAGACGGATTGGAAGGACTAGCTCATTTCCTTGGCACTCTTTTCTTTTCTAAGAATGCAATTTTCTTGTTAAAGTACTGAGCTGAGTTATAATTAAAGAACCATAATTGATTTTATATTCAGATATTTAAATGTGGATTTTGATGTTCACGGAAAGTAACATCTGATTATGTACTGCAGGTTTTCTTATTTGTGGGGTGTCAAGAGCATGTGCTATTTTTTGCAAGTGAAAAATACGTAGAGGAAGATAGCTATACGAAGTACATTTTAGAGGTAATGTTATTCTCCAGCTCCAAAATGTAATCTTGATCATAATACTTGTTTTTGCTTTAGTTTCTTTTCTTACTTAGAAACTGAAATGTTATATCGTTTTGTAACATGGAGGAAGCACAAATGCTTATACATCCAGTGAAGATGTAAATTACCATTTTGATATCAATACTTATAGTTTTGACGAGGCTTTGGATAGGTATATAGACTTGCCTTGATGATATTTTCTCTCATTTACTAATCTTTTTTTTTTTTTTTTTTGTAGATTTGGATTTTTATGTTATTTCCTAACTAGGTTTGGACAGTCTAAAAACAAGCATTAAACCCAATTTTAGATGAAGAACTATATATGATTCATGTAACTATTTTCCTAAACGATCGATCCATCATAAACCCAAGAACTACCCTAAGCCTAACAAGTAACCCTCTTTTTCTCTTTTCATGCAATATTATTTCATCATGTTGATTGTTTCAGTTAAGGTACATGCTTCATGCTTTAGATTTTTTTTCTCTGTGTAGAATATTGAGTGATATCAATCGATTTTGGGTTTGATTTGATATTACGAGTAAGGTTTTCCGAGTGAGTATTCTCGGTATATTGACTATTCTATTCTAACGTTGATTAGTAATTCTTGTCTTCAAATTTTGTCCTCCCATCGTTGGATCAGATGCTTTATGAATTCTTCCATGCATGTGGATATAAGGTTTTATAAAGTTTTAGAAACATGTATTGCAATAGTACATCATTTATAAATATTTATAAGCCTTTATAATGCTTTAGAATCCTAAATTTGACCGCATATTTAGAACGATTTATAAGCCTTTATAAGGCCTTAGAATATTTATAAGGCTTCAGAGTCTTTATAAGGCTTTTTTAGTCTATGTTGAGAATTCTCGTTGGATTATATAATATGTGTGATTTATGTGTGATAGTATAATTATGGTTCTTCCACATCATTTTGGTCTAATTTTCCATCACCTGCTTTCATTGAGACCACCGTATACTTTGTAGGTTATATAATCGCTTTAGAATATTGTATTATTCATAATCTTTATAAGCAGGTTAGTTTTCCAAGGATTTATAACGCTTTGTATAAAATTAGTGAGGTTGGTTTTATAAGGATTTATGGTTATTATTTTTAATCCAAAATGTATATAACACCATAATAACATGATAATATAGTTTGTATATTAATGACTGTACGATCTTTTGTTTATTCCTTTGTCATATTAGCAACAACTTAGATTAAAATAACTTGATTTAGTATATTGTGTTGTTTGCCGCATAACTTCAGTATATAGTGTGGTGTTATATGGATTTATAATCCTTTGAATAAATATGAGTCTATAATTTTATAAGGACTTATACACAATGTGAGTGTGATTTTATACTCAGTTTGGTAAATAAGGATTTAAAGTCTTTTGTATAAACCCGAATATATAGTTTTATAAGGACTTATACAAAGTGTGTTGTAGTTTTATAATCCTATGCCTATAGTGTGAGTGTGGTTTTACAAGGACTTATAATGCTCTGTATAAATATTGTTTTATAAGGAGTAGAAAATGTTTTTTTATGTACCAAAATGTATATATATAAGGCATGATAAGTACTAATTATAATATTTTATACTGTTATTTGCAAGTAAACATGGAAAATTGCAGTGAAGATATTTATCGGAATCTGAGACTACCTCCTAGGTTATGTAATCCCGGTTAAGAGATAGACAAATCAATACCATCACAAACAATTCCAACTTGAAGTTTGCGGAAAACGATGAAAAGTTTTTGGGACATGAACTCTTCTCTTATATAGAGAAGTCATTCTTGTTATGAGTGCATTTGTTTAATTATCCACATGTTCATATTGTAGTATCAAGGATGTGCTCATGTGTGTAATAACCACAAAACCATTAGAGCCAATTACACTTACAATGTATTACTCTGTTTTCCACCATGAAATGCAGCAACTTCAACATAAATATGAATTTCTCTCCAATGTATTACTCTATTTCCACTATAAAAAGTAAGATAAATGACTTTAAAAAACTAACCTTTTTACTGTGAAAAAGGGTATGTTTTTGTTAATACAAAAATTAAATCATTATTATACTATGACGATTATTCATTTGATCTGAAAAATAAATATTGTTATGTTCGTGTGAGTTTTTGGGAGAAGTTAAGTCATGCGGCATGACTCATGCCCATATGACTTGTGAGAATTCAGGATGAAAGTTTTTTAGCAAAGAAAAGGATGAAAGTTGGGGAAATTTACCTTTTGCGTTAATCCTAGGAGTTTGAGTCAAGAATAAAGAGTATTCGAGCAATCTCCCTTCTAATAAGCCCAGCATTATACTTGTACAACTAATGGAACATATAAAACATAATTCAGTGATAAAAAAATAAAATATACAAAAACCTATTAGAGATCTAAACCTTCAAACATGAGTTGTCTCTCACTGAACACCATCCGCTCCAAGGTCATGGGAGTCGGTCATGGATGTCTGAGAAGATAAAAAAGGATAGGTGATTCTTCACCACCCTTAAAAAAGTTGGTTGCATATAATATTTTTATAAAAAGTTGGTGGAATGGTTCATGCATGACATATCTTGTGCATTTTATTTCCTTAAAAATGGTTATAGATTAAATTACATTACACATGAGATTTTCTAAGTATGTATAACATAAAGTGTGGTGAATTACGTGTTTGATGCAATGAATTTTGTTCGAACTTTCCATCAGAAAATATGACATATCATGTGGTATTATTTTCTCTAAAATAGTTGAAGATAACAAAATTATATTACACAAGAAATTTATATCTGAAAAAGTATTTATGTATAACATAAAAAGTGATAAATTACTTGTTTGATGCAATGGAGTTTTTTGAAATTAAATGAACAGTTTATGTGAATAACAAAAGAATGAAAGAGGAGATTGATTCATACGTTTTGGTTCTTATTGGTTGGAAAAGACTAATGAATAAATTCGTTTATGTATGATACATTGATACACAAGTTTTTTTCTCAAGTATCTACAGATAACAAAACTACTTCACGTGAGGATTTTTTTCAAGTTCAAAAATTTAGTTATAAAATAAAGTAAGATAAATTGTGTGTGTTGGCAAACTGAAAATTAGCAAGAATTTATTTTTATTTTAGCTATGAATACGACAATAGAGTAATATTGGTTTCTATGCACTAGTTATATGGCCAAAAGGATATGTACATACTAAATTAGGTCATGTATGATATGTGTGTTTTTAATTGTTGAAATATCTCTAAGTAACAAACCTATATTACTCTGGATTTTTTCTTTGAAACAATCATTTAGGTATAACATAAAATATGATAAACTGTGTGTTTGATCTAATGAACTATTTTGAGTCAATCAGCAATAAGTATTGTTTTTTGAACAGCAACTATGACAGTATAGTGTTATTGGTTCATATGTCGTAGTTCTATGGTTGAAAATATTATTTACATACTATATTAGGTCATGCATGATAGGAGATTTTTCAAATTTATTAAAAAAATATCTGTAAATAAAAAACTAGTTTATGCCGAAATTTTTCAAAAAAAACAAAACTTAGGTACAGCATAAAGTAAGATAAATTACGTGTTTGATCTAATGAATTTTGTCTTATTTTAACAGCAAGTACGACAATAGAGTAATATTGGTTCATATGCCGTAGTTCCGTAGTCGGACAGATGAGTTACATACTAGTTTAGGTCATGCATGATACATGAGTTTTTAATACATCAAAATATTTCAATTACAAAATTACACTACGTATGTTTAAAAAAAATTTATTTAGGTATGACATAAAGTAAGATAGATCATGTGTTTGTTCTAATGATTTTAGGGATTAAATTAGCAATAATTATTTTATTTGATCTACGACTACAACAATAAAGTAATATTGGTTCACATGCTCTAGTTTAGTGGTGGAAAAGATTAATTACATACTAGATTAGGTCATACGTGATACATGGATTTCAATATATTAAAATGTCCTTATATAACAAAATTAGATAACTTCGGAATTTTTAAATTATTTAGAAATGTAGAACATAAAGTGATATAAACTATGTATTTAACTTAATAAAAATTTTTTTAATTAATTTGCATTTTTGTACTTTAACAACAACGATAAAAGAAACTTAGTCCGCATATATGCCCTCAGTTTTGGTTGGGGAGATTATTATAGTAGACTAGATCATGTATGATATTTGAATTATATATATATTAAAATGTTTGGTTTAAGTAAAAAGAGTAAGGGAGATATACTTGTATTAAAGGCCAAAATTGAGGAACTATTGTACCATCTAGGCCCTGAACAGTTTCTTAATTAGCATTTTCAGATTCCACAATACCTTCAACAAAGATATCAGCATAACTTAAATATTAAAGATTGGACAATTAATGTAGACATCACATAATGCCAATTTTTAAAAGTTCGTTACTCCAAAATCTTTATGTTGTTATATATATATATATGATCAGATTAAGTTCATGCATGATATATCATGTGGGTTTTATTTTCTTTAAAATTTGTACATAATAGAACTAGATTATGAAAGGTTAATATACATATTGTACATTATGCATGATAGTTTGCTTGTTAGGCGTAGGGTAATGTGTGTACCAAATTTCACAAAACCAAGAAATTGTATAAATGAAACTTTTAATGGATTATCGACTATCTTTATGTGTGAATAACTTGTGAACGCAAAAGAAAAGACAAAGCAAGAATAGAAGAAAATGATAAACGGAAAACATAAATTATAGATGAACACGAATTTTATTGCTAGAGCTCTCAAGGGTTCGAGAGGTTAAGAGATTTCAAGATACATTTTAAGTTATGACTAGCAAATTATATACACTCTTAGCTAAACCGTCCTAGGTCGTAGGGCTTATCAAGGGCCGAATTCCATTTCTTTGTAGACTGCTTCTTAGATAACTTACTTCCATTTCTCCGATGTGAATCGGAAAACTTCCTTTTCTCCGATGATCATTCTGAAGCTTTCCTTTTCTTCGTAAAGCAAAGGAAGACTTCCTTTTCTGTAGATACGTCCACAAATCTTCATGAATTTTCTAGTGTGATAGTGTATTATCTGTTTAAAGGCTTAGTTCAGATATAGGCCCATGATGGAGTATCGGACCGTTTAGCTCGTCGAGAGTGTCTTTGGACTCGTAGGTCGCATTTCGTGATGGTGTAAGTTAAGGTTACTTCGTGGATCACACGTTCTCATTGGAACTTAGACATTTCACTTGATTGGATCCACGAAATGGCATTTGCCTTAATTGATGAAGTTGTTCCGCGACCCACTACGCATGTATGGGTTGCGAGAATGTGAAAACACGCGACCCACAATGCATGGTGGGTCGCGGAACAAGCTCCTTCACACTAAACGCGAGCTGCACGAGTGGTTGGGCTCGTGGGAGCGTGTTCGGGGAGAAGACAGGCGAACCATGCTATGTGCAGGTCGTGGGATGAGCTCCTGCAACCAACACGCGAGCTGGTTCTGGTCCGGAGGTCGCGGGATGGACAGGAAGGGAAGAGAGGCGAGTTGTGGTTGAAGACAGGTTGCGGGACAACTGCGTAAAGGGAAAACGTGAGCTAGGGTCGATGCCGGGTCGCTGGACTCATGCGAGGAGAGAGGAGATGGCACGTGCATGGTCTCGGGTCGCGGGAGCTTGCCAATGGAGAGGAGAGGCGAGCTACAACTCAGCCAGCTCGCGGGACACGAGCTTGGGAAGCACCGGCCAGCCACACAGACTGCTTGGATTGAAGGAAGCTCCACACGAAGGACCATCTTTGTAAGGCTTTAAAGTCATTATAATGCTTTTTGAGTCTATGTTGAGCATTCTCGTTGGATTATATAAGATGTGTGATTTATGTGAGATAATATAATTATGGTTCTTTCATGTCATTTTGGTCTAACTTTCCATCACCTGCTTTCATTGAGTCCACCGTATACGTTTGTTGGTTATATAAATCTGTTTAGAATATTATATTATTCAAAATCTTTATAGGGCTATGTTGAGGTTGGTTTCTAAGGATTTATAACACTTTGTATAAATTTAGAGAGGTTGGTTTTATAAGGATTTATGGTTATTATTTTTTAATCCAAAATGAATATAACACCATAATAACATGATAATATAGTTTGTATATCAATGACTATATGATCTCTTGTCTATTCTTCTGTCATATTAGCAACAACTTAGATTAAGATAACTTGATTTAGTATATTGTGTTGTTTGCCTCATAACTTCCGTATATAGTGTGGTGTTATATGGATTTATAATCCTTTGAATAAATCTGAGTCTATAATTTTATAAGGAATTATACACAATGTGAGTGTGATTTTATACTCAGGTAATATAAGGATTTAAAGTCTTTTGTATAAACCTGAATATATAGTTTTATAAGGACTTATACAAAGTGTGTTGTGGTTTTATAATCCTATGTCTAAATATGAGTCTATAGTTTATAAAGACTTATACATAGTGTGAGTGTGGTTTTACAAGGACTTATAATGCTGTGTATAAATATGGTTTTATAAGGAGTAGAAAATGATTTTTTATGTACCAAAATGTATATAAGGATGTATAAGTACTAATTATAAGATTTTATACGGTTATTTGCAAGGAAACATGGAAAATTGCAACGAATATATTTCTGAGAAACTGAGACTACCTCCTAGGTTATGTAATCCCGGTTTAGAGATAGACAAAATCAATACAATCACAAACCATTCGAACTTAAAGTTGGTGGAAAACGTTGAAAAGTGTTTGAGACATGAACTCTTCTCTTATATAGAGAAGTCATTATTAAGTGCGTTTGTACAGTTATCCACATGTTCTAAATGTAGTATTAAGGTTGTGCTCATGTGTGCATTAACCACAAAACCATTCGAGCCAATTACACTTACAACATCTCCAATGTATTACTCTATTTTCCACCATGAAATGGAGCAACTTAAACATATAGGTGAATTTCTCTCCAATATATTACTCTATTTCCACTATAAAAAGTAAGATAAATGACTTTAAAAAGCAAACTCTTTTACAGTGAAAAAACTATGTTTTTGTTAATACAAAAAATAAATCATTATTATACTATAGTGATAATTCATTTGATCTGAAAATCAATTTTGTATTGTTCGTGTGAGTTTTTGGGAGAAGTTAAGTCATGCGGCATGACTCATGCCCATATGACTTGTGAGAATTGAGGATTAAAGTTTTTTAGCAAAAAAAGGATGAAAAATGGGGAGATTTACCTTTTCGGTTAATCCTAGAATTTTGAGTCTTCGAGCAATGTCCCTTCTAATAGAACATAAGGAGCAAATAGAACATAAATCTGAAATAAAATAAAAAAACACAAAAAGTTATTACATATCCAAACCTTCAAACATGAGTTGTCTCTCAGTGAACACCATCCGCTCCAAGGTCATGAGAGTCGGTCATGGACGTCTGAGAAGATAAAAAAGGATAGGTGATTCCTCACCACCCTAAACAAAGTTGANAATGATTCATGTATGACGTATCTTGTGCATTTTATTTCCCTTAAAAATGGTTATAGATTAAATTAGATTACACATGAGATTTTCTAAGTATGTATAACATAAAGTGTGGTAAATTACGTGTTTGATCGATACTCCACACGTTTTTAGAAGTTGGCCAAAAGAAATGGAAAATCGCAGAATTGCCCTTAAACTTATGGAAATCCCCAGAAAACCCAAATCGTGTTTTGGCTGTATAAATACTTATTTTTAGGTTTAGTTTTCATATATCATAAATTCTTTTGAGACTTAATCACGTAGATTGTTCCAAAGCTTTTAGGGAGAAGAAATCTCATTACTCTGCCACTTAGAGAAGAATTTTTGAACCCTCTTGATTGTTGCATTTAATATTTATGAGTAGTTTGCTTGTTAGGCTTAGGGTAATTCTTGAGTTTATGATGGCCAAAAGAATGTTAGAGGAATCATGTATAGTTTGTCATCTAAAATTGTATTTAATGCTTGTTTTTTAGACTGTGCGAACCTGGTTAGGAAATAACATAAAAACCAAAAAGTAAAAAAAAAAAAAAAACAAGATTAGTAAATGAGAGAAAATACAATCCAGGCAAGTCTCTATACCTATCTATAGCCTCGTCAAAACTATATCTATTGATATCAAAATGGTAATTTGTATCTTCACCGGATGTATAAGCATTTGTGCTTCCTCCATGCTTCAAAACGATATAACATTCTTGTTTTGAGTAGGAAAAGAAACTAAAGCAAAAACAACATGTATTATGATCAAGATTGCATTACGGGGCTGGAGAATAACATTACCTCTGAATACTTCATATAGCTATCTTCCTCTCGGTAATTTTCACTTCCATAAAATAGCATATGCTCTTGATACCCGACGAATAACAAAACCCACAATATATAATCAGATGTTACTTTCCATGACCATCAAAATCCATATTTAAAATTCTTAATATACAATAATTAAAGGTTGTTTAATTATAATTCAGCTAAGTGATTTAACAACTAATTTGCATTCTCAGAAATGAAAAAAAATACCAAGGAAATGAGCTAGTCCTTCCAATCCGTCTGAATCCGAAAGCGACACAACTTTAACTTTCATAGAAGCAACACAGTAAAAGCAAACAAGGGAGATAATTTTCTAGCTTTTGTTCTAATTAGAAAATGTAGTACATGATTTTACCTTGTCAGTCTCCGGATCACTAATTAACAATACCTCGAGAGAATTCTTTAATACAATCCTCAAAATGACCAAATTATCACCAAAAAGGCATATTTAGTGTGTGGATGCAAATGAAATGATGGAGAAAATGATAATTTGGTCATTTTGAGTATTGTACTAAAACATTCTCTCGAGGTGTTGTTAATCAGTGACCCGGAGACCGACAAGGTAAAATCATGTTCTACATTTACTAATTATAACAAAATTAAAAGAATTATCTCCCTTCTTTGCTTTTAGTGTGCTGCTTCTATAAAAGTTAGAGTTGGATTGTTTTCGGATCCAGACGGATTGGAAGGACTAGCTCATTTCCTTGGCACTTTTTCTTTTCTAGGAATGCAAATTAGGTGTTAAAGCACTGAGCTGAGTTATAATTAAACAACCTTAATTGATTGTATATTCAGATATTTAAATGTGGATTTTGATGGTCATGGAAAGTAACATCTGATTATAGACTGCGGGTTTTGTTATTCGTGGGATGTCAAGAGTATATGCTATTTTTTTGCAAGTGAAAAATACCCAGAGGAAGATAGATATATGAAGAACATTTCAGAAGTAATGTTATTCTCCAGCTCCAGAATGTAATCTTGATCATAATACTTGTTGTTCTTGCTTTAGTTTCTTTTCCTACTTAGAAGCAGGAACGTTATATCATTTTAAAACATGGAGGAAACACAAATGCTTATACATCCAGTGAAGATACAAATTACCATTTTGATATCAATACGTATAGTTTTGACGAGGCTTTGGATAGGTATAGAGACTTGCCTTGATTGTATTTTGTCTCATTTTCTTTTTTTTTTTTTTTTGTAGTTTTGGATTTTTATTTTATTTCCTAACCAGGTTTGTACAGTCCAAAAACAAGCATTAAACCCAATTTTAGATGAAAAACTATATATGATTCATCTAACAACTTTCCTAAACGATCAATCCATCATAAACCAAGGACTACCCTAAGCCTAACAAGTAACCCTCTTGTTCTCTTTTCATGCAATACTATTTCATCATGTTGATTGTTTCAGTTAATATGTGTGAGTAGTTTAGAAATCAAGACGGTTCAGAAATTCTTCTCTAACTGGCAGAGTAATGAGACTTCTTTTTCCTAAAAGCTCTAGAACAATCTCCTTGCGTAAGTCTCAAAAGAATTTAAGATATATGAAAACTATACCTAAAAACAAGTATTTATACAGCGAAAACACGATTTGGGTATTCCGACAACTTTTCATAAGTTTCTGGGCAATTCTGCAATTTTTCATTTCTTTTGTCCAACTTCTGAAAACTTGTGGAGTGTCAATCGACAACATGATGATGTCGATCGCCAGCCTTTGTAAAAACAAGCATTAAACACAATTTTGATAATATAATTATGATTATTCCATGTCATTTTGGTCTAATTTCCCATCACCTGCTTTCATTGAGACTACCGTATACTTTTGTAGGTTATATAATATGTTTAGAATATTGTATTATTCAAAATAATTATAAGCCTTTATAAGGCTATGTTAAGGTTAGTTTTCCAAGGATTTATAAGACTTTGTATAAATTTACTGAGGTTGGTTTTATACGGATTTATGGTTATTATTTTTTAATCCAAAATGAATATAACACCATAATAACATGATACTAAAGTTTGCATATGAATGACTGTACGATCTCTTGTCTATTCTTCTGTCATATTAGTAACAACTTAGATTAAGATAACTTGATTTATTATATCTTGTTGTTTGTCGCGTAACTTGAGTATATAGTGTGATGTTATATGGATTTATAATCCTTTGAATAAATATGAGTCTATAATTTAATAAGGACTTATACACAACGTAAGTGTGATTTTATACTCAGTTTGGTAATATAAGAATTTAAAGTCTTTTCTATAAACCCGAATATATAGTTTTATAAGGACTTATACAAAGTGTGTTGTGATTTTATAATCCTATGTCTAAATATGAGTATATAGTTTTATATGACTTATACATAGTGTGAGTGTGGTTTTACAAGGACTTATAATGCTATGTATAAATATGGTTTTATAAGGAGTAGAAAATGATTTTTTATGTACCAAAATATATATATATATATAAGGCTTTATAAGTACTAATTCTAATATTCTATACGGTTATTTTGCAAGTAAAGATGGAATATTGCAATGAAGATATTTCTGGGAATCTGAGAGTACCTCCTAGGTTATGTAATCTCGGTTCAGAGCTAGACAAAATCAATACCATCAAAAACCATTGCAACTTGAAGTTGTTGGAAAACATTGAAAATTTTTTGGGACATGAAATCTTCTCTTATATAGAGAAGTCATTCTTGAGTGCATTTGTTCAGTTATCCACATGTTCATATTGTAGTATCATGGTTGTGCTCATGTGTATATTAACCACAAAACCATTAGAGCCAATTACACTTACATCATCTCCAATGTATTACTCTATTTTCCACCATGAAATGGAGCAACTTCAACATAAACATGACGTAACAAACCGATATCTCTAAGTAACAAACCTATATTACTCTGGATTTTTTCTTTGAAACCATTATTCAGGTATAACATAAAATATGATAAACTATGTGTTTGATCTAATGAACTATTTTGAGTTAATCAGCAATAAGTATTGTTTTTTGAACAGCAACTATTACAGTAGAGTATTATTGGTTCATATGTCGTTGTTCTATGGTTGAAAATATAATTTACATACTATATTAGGTCATGCATGATAGGAGATGTTTCAAATTTATTAAATAATATATGTAAATAAAAAACTAGATTATGCCGGAATTTTTCAAAAAACAAAACTTAGGTATAACATAAAGTAAGATAAATTACGTGTTTGATCTAATGAATTTTTTTATTATTTAAACAACAAGTATGACAATAGATTAATATTGATTCATATGCCGTAGTTCCGTAGTCGAACAGATGATTTACATACAAGTTTAGGTCATGCATGATACATGAGTTTTTAATACATCAAAATATTTCAATTAAGAAAATTAACTACGTATGCTTAAGAAAATATTATTTATGTTCTTTGGCTGCTGTACGTGGTCAGTACTCAATATCGTACTCGCTGAGCTCGATGGCCCATTTAGCCAGATGTCCAGATTGGCTGGGACTATGAAGTATGGCCCGTAAGGGATAAGTGGTCAGGACGACGATCGTATGGGATTGGAAATACGGACGCAATTTCCGAGCCGACACGACAACCGCTAGTGCCAATTTTTCCATCAACGGATAGCGAGTTTGGTCACCTGTCAGCTACTGTCTGATATAGAAGACTGCGCGTTTTTTAGTACCCTCCTCCCTGATCAGAGCGCTACTTACTGCCGATGACGATACTGCAAAGTATAAGAATAGTAGCTCGCCATTGACTGGCTTGGAGAGGATTGGCGGGGTCTTCAAATATTGTTTTAGCTGCTGAAAAGCGACCTCGCACTGGTTGGTCCAGATAATGTTCTTAGTGTCACGAAGAGTTTTATAAAAAGGAAGACACGTATCTGTCGAGCGAGAGATGAAGAGGTTTAAAGCTGCGACTCTTCCTGTGAGGCGTTGGATGTGCTTTGCTTTTGTCGGGGATGGCATGGATTCGATAGTTGTGATCTGTTTAGGATTAGTTTTGATTCCTCGCTTAGTCACCAGGTAGCCGAGGAATTCGCCTGACTCTACGCCAAATCGACACTTGGAGGGGTTGAGCTTCATGTTATACTTGTTTAGTATTTCGAAACACTCCTCCAAGTGGTGCACATGGTCGTCGGCGACTAGAGACTTAACCAGCATATCGTCGATGTAAACTTCCATAGTCTTGCCTAGCTGTTGTGAGAACATTCTGTTGACCAAGCGTTGGTATGTAGCGCCGGCGTTCTTCAGTCCAAACGGCATGACCNATAGTAGGTTCCGCGATCGGTGATAAACGTAGTTTTCTCGCGATCGTCGGGGTGCATGAAGATTTGGTTATAACCTGAGAATGCATCCATGAAGCTCAGAAGTTCGTTTTCAGCGGTATCCTCTACTAAGCGATTCATGTGAGGGAGTGGGAAGCTATCCTTTGGGCTTGCTTTGTTGAGATCCGTGAAATCCACGCAGACGCGCCATTTTCCGTTCTTTGTTTTGACGACTACCGGATTAGCGATCCAATCAGGGTATTTAGATTCCATAATGGAACCTACTTTGAGTAGCCGATCGACCTCGGCGTTGACTGCCGCGGCTCGTTCGTCGCCAAGCTTGCACCTTTTCTGCTTCACTGGTTTGAAAGTTGGGTCGACGTTCAGTTCATGGCATGCTATTTGGGTGTTGATGCCTGGCATGTCTTCGGCCCCCATGCGAACGTGCTAGCATTCTGTTTGAGTAATCCGACGATGTCCGAACGCAGGGGAGCTTGAAGATGGGACCCGATTTCCACACATCGTTCGGGATGCTCTGTGTCGATTGGTACTGATATGACGGAATCGCCGGGTGTGGATGAGTCCGGTGATTCCGAAATCTGTAATTGCTATAAAGCGACTGATATGTGGTATTTTAGGACTGATTTCATGGTTGTTTTACATTCATTTTGATCTAGTTTTGACTCATTTGTTGATAGTTTACTTTGCATTTGGCTACTTTGTGCATTTAGANGACTTGCATTCTTGCATTTGCATAGCATATTTGCATGATTTAGGTACTTCTTGAGCTATTTTGGACATGGTGGGACTTGGGCAAGGTGTACAAAGGATCAAGAGATGAGCAAACAAGCAGAGGATCAAGCAAATATGAAGGAAGAAATATGACTTTCCATGTGTCACTGGCATCGGGTGCCACCC
>OVAP01004219.1:0-14990 GCA_900406295.1 Aurinia saxatilis | reverse complement strand
AGGCTAGAATTGAAGAGGAGATGAGAGTCGCTAGGGCTGCTATGTTGAAACCGCTTCGTGACAGGGAGCGGCTTGAGTTACAAAATATGAAAATGAATNCTTCGTGACAGGGAGCGGCTTGAGTTACAAAATATGAAAATGAATCCTGATTTCCAGGATAACCACTTCATGGCATTGCACAAAGATATGGTTAATCTCTGTGGAAGCTCTATTTACCTGACAAGGTCTAAGTTGCATGAACTTGGTCTGATTCTGAGAAAGGATGATCATGTAGAAGTAGAAGAGAGTTTGTGGAAAACCTCTGATGCTGATGATCTTGAGGAAGGGGAGATCTTTGATTAGTCTCTCTTTGGATATTGCAAGTTTTGACCACAACAAATCTTCACTTTCTAAGATTTGCTTTTAATATAAGATTGTTTGTTTGATTGCTTTTATGTTTAGTTTGTTGAAATATATAAAATGTAGACACGTTTGTTTCATATCCCTACACTTACTATCTCCACTTCTCTCTCTCTCTCTTACATTTGCAGCAAATCAACAAACTATTACATCCACTTTTTTCATTACATTCAAACTATGGAGATCAAGTAAATAGTGTTAAGTAGTAACTACTTAACACTGATTTTAGGCAACTATTTTCCCTTTGTTTGGTAAGTTTGGAAACTAAAAAAAGTCGGAGTCCTGTTTTGCAATTTTCCAAGAAAATATACTATCCTCATATAAATTGAAAGTAGCGCAAAGTCAAAATCGCAACTTGGACGTGTCTGAATATTTGGCTCCACCGGTAGGGTTTGTCTGATCGCCGGAGCTCCGAACACATCTTCCTCTATTCCCATAAATATATATAATTTATGCAGATGAATTTGGAGCGTCGATGATCAAAAGCATATCTCATATCTCTTTGGGGAGCTTGAGGCGCTTTAGTTCTATTTCACCTTCTACACTCAAATACCTACTCGCTCAAGAACTGCGTACGTTAGTGAGCTCCGGCGATCTCCCTGGAGCTTTTTCCTTGTTCTATCGTACGCGGTTCGAGCTTCAGTCCCCGAAAGCTTACGGTGCTCTGTTTCAAGCATGTGCAGACCAACGCAATCTCCGCGATGGCATCACTTTACATCACCATATGATCTCACACCATCATTTTTATTCCTATAATCGTTTCCTCGCTAATCATCTCGTGACTCTGTATGCCAAATGCGGGTATATTCTGTACGCACGCCAGGTGTTTGATCAAATGCCTGAGAAGAATGTGGTTTCGTGGACTGCGTTGATCACGGGGTATGCGGAGGCAGGTAATAAGAAAGAGGGTTTCCGTCTTCTATCGGAGATGTTAGCCAATTGCCGCCCGAATGATTATGCGTTATCTAGCGTTTTGACTTCGTGTCAGTATGAGCCTGGCAAGCAAGTACATGGACTTGCTTTCAAACTGGGTTTCCATTGTTCGATTTATGTGGCGAATGCGCTTATTTCTATGTACAGTAAATGTCGTGATGCCACCGCCGCGTACGAGGCTTGGACTGTGTTTGAGGATATGGAGTTTAAGAATTTGGTTACTTGGAATTCAATGATTGCAGCTTTTCAGTGCTGCAATCTCGGGAAACAGGCTATTGGTCTGGTTTTGCGGATGCATAGCGATGGACTCGAGTTTGATCGTGCCACGCTGCTTAATATATGTTCTTCCTTGTATAAATGCTCTGATTTAGTTCCGGACGAGGCTTCAAAGTGCTGTCTTCAGCTGCATTCTCTAACTGTAAAATCCGGGTTGGTAACTCAGACTGAAGTGGCTACTGCATTGGTTAAAGTTTATTCAGAATTAGGACACGTTAATGAATGCTACAAGCTTTTTATGGAAATGAGCCACTGCAGGGACATTGTTGCTTGGACTGGGATTATAACAGCGTTTGCAGTGTATGATCCAGAGAAGGCTATTCTTCTCTTTAGTCAGTTACGTCATGAGAATCTAAGCCCTGACTGGTATACCTTCTCAAGTGTACTGAAAGCGTGTGCAGGACTTGTCACTGCTCGCCATGCTTTGACTATTCACGCTCAAGTGATCAAGGGTGGTTTTGAGGCTGACACAGTGATGAACAACTCTCTAATCCATGCGTATGCCAAGTGCGGCTCTCTTGACTTGTGTAAGCGTGTATTTGATGGTATGAATTCACGGGACGTGATTTCATGGAACTCAATGCTCAAGGCTTATGCGTTGCATGGACAAGTTGACTCCATTCTACCAGTCTTTCAGCAAATGGATATTAAGCCTGATTCAGCGACCTTCATTGCCCTCCTCTCGGCTTGTAGCCACGCTGGACGAGTAGAAGAAGGGATGAAAATATACAGATCCATGTTTGAGAAACCTGAAACTCTTCCTCAGCTAAATCACTACGCTTGTGTGATCGACATGCTAGGCCGAGCTGAGCGTTTTGCTGAGGCAGAAGAGGTTATTAAGCAGATGCCAATGGAACCAGATGGCGTAGTTTGGAGTGCATTACTGGGATCATGCAGGAAACATGGTAACATCCAGTTGGGTAAATTAGCGTCAGAGAAACTGAAAGAGCTAGAACCCACAAACTCGTTGAGTTACATCCAAATGTCAAACATATACAGCGCAGAAGGTAGCTACAACGAAGCCAATAAAAGCAGAAAGGAGATGGAAACATGGAGAGTGAGAAAAGAACCAGGCTTGAGCTGGACCGAGATAGGAAACAAAGTTCATGAATTTGCATCAGGAGGAAGTCGCCGTGAAGACAGGGAAGCCATATGCAGGGAACTAATAAACCTGATTGGTCGGTTAAAGGAGATAGGCTATGTCCCAGAGATGAGATCAGCTTTACAAGACATAGAAGAAGTAGAGCAAAAGGAAGAGCACCTGTTTCATCACAGCGAGAAACTAGCGTTAGCATTTGCGGTAATGGAAGGAAGAAAATCAGGTGGTAATAGTGGGAATTTGATACAGATAATGAAGAACATAAGAATCTGCATTGATTGCCATAACTTCATGAAACTAGCTTCAAAGCTTTTGGGAAAAGAGATACTTGTAAGAGACTCGAATCGGTTCCACCATTTCAAAAATTCCTCCTGCTCCTGTAATGACTACTGGTAGGCCAAACAAGTGAAAAAGATTTTTTTGTTTCGATTACTTTCATCTCAAGACAAGTATAAGGACTGATATGGGAAATAAATAAAATTATAAGAAAAAAACAGACAAGTTGCAGAGAGGTAGAAGAAGACGATTTGATATTTGGATCTAGACTTGTGCTTCCACCCACCATCCTCGATCTCCGGATCTCTCGTCAGATCACCGGAACGGTCAAAATCCGGGAAGAAATGTCGATAAACATGAAAACGCTGACGGAAGCATTCGCGAGAACAGCTGCAGTGATCGAGAAGACGGTTCACACCACAGTCCAGGAAGTGACGGGACCTAAGGCTCTTCAGGACTACGAGCTACTCGATCAGATCGGTTCCGCTGGTCCTGGACTCGCTTGGAAGCTGTACGCAGCTAAGGCGCGTGACTCCACGAGGTCTCAGCAGTACCCTACGGTATGCGTGTGGTTGCTTGATAAGCGTGGTTTGTCGGAGGCTCGTGGTCGAGCTGGGCTGTCTAAGGCAGCTGAAGACGCGTTTCTTGATCTGATTCGAGCTGATGCAGGGAAGCTTGTGAGGTTGAGGCATCCTGGTGTGGTCCATGTGGTGCAGGCACTTGATGAGAATAAGAATTCTATGGCTTTGGTTACGGAGCCGTTATTTGCCTCTGTGGCTAATGCGCTTGGGAATGTTGAGAATGTTGCTAATGTGCCCAAAGATCTCAAGTCAATGGTGAGTTTTTTGTTCAGCTGAATTTGAGTTCAAAGTTTGAAGCTCACTAAGGTACCTTGTATGAAATTGACTCAGCAAATGGCTGATTGTTTATTATTTGTTGTAATTGAGCAGGAGATGAGCTTGTTGGAGGTGAAGCATGGTCTACTCCAGATTTCCGAGACACTCAACTTTTTACACAATAATGCACAGCTCGTCCATCGGGCCATATCTCCAGAGGTTTACTTTCTCTAACTTCTAAGTTAGACGTGCTTGTTTTGTTGGAAGTTGTATGTATATGTTTTCTTAACATGTGGAGTTGTAACTTTCCTACAGAATGTTCTTATTACTTCATCTGGTTCTTGGAAGCTTGCCGGGTTTGGTTTTGCTATTTCAACAGCACAGCCTGGGAATTTGGATAATATGCAATCATTCCACTACTCTGTGAGTTTAAATCCAAAATATGACTGTATTCCTATATATATGATGGTTTTGACTTTTGATATGGACCCTGCAGGAATATGACGTTGAAGATTCAATACTGCCAGTCCAGCCATCCCTAAATTACACTGCACCTGAACTGATGCGCAGCAAAAATCCTTCAGCTGGAGCTTCATCTGACATTTTTAGTTTTGGATGCCTTGCATATCATTTAGTTGCTCGGAAACCGTTATTAGACTGCAATAACAATGTCAAGATGGTAACTCTAAAATCCAAATTCGCTAGTTTTGATCCTCAGATATATGCTGTCTGATACGTTTTGTCTCGTGCTTTATGATGTGATGGTACTTGTAGTTATCCAGGAGAATAATAATAATTTGTTTAAATTCCCCAAGGTTGATGATGGTTATCTTGAAATTTCTTGCAGTACATGAACACGTTGAACTATATAACAAATGAATCTTTCTCATCTGTACCTTCGGACTTGGTATCTGATTTGCAAAGGATGCTATCAATGAACGAGTCCTTTAGACCGACAGCATTAGATTTCACAGGTAAATGGACATAATTGATGAGGTTTCCTTACTTCGTATGACTATTATTCTTTCCTTGCTTGTTACTCACATCTTTTCCTTGAACTCTCGCTCTGCAGGGTCTAGTTTTTTCCGAAGCGACGCTAGATTACGTGCTCTCCGCTTCCTTGATCATATGCTTGTATGTGTAGACGCTTCCGATTATTGTTTCAGACTTTACTTAGATGATAAAAAATGTATCTGACAACTATTTTGGAACATTTTCTCCTTATTGTAGGAAAGAGATAACATGCAGAAGTCCGAGTTCTTAAAAGCATTATCAGATATGTGGAAAGATTTTGATTCCCGTGTATTACGGTATAAGGTAGTCACCTTACTGACTAATCCTGTGACTTGATAGTAAAAAAAAAATGATTCGTAGGTGATATGTCTTGCAACAGCTAAGCAAACATTTTTTTATCATGCAGGTGCTTCCACCACTTTGTGCTGAACTTAGGAATTTGGTTTTGCAACCGATGATCTTGCCAATGGTTCTAACTATTGCTCAATCTCAGGTATTTTTAAGTTCAGATCAATCAAAGTCACATGTGTGATTTGACTAGATTGTTGTTCATTTATAGGTTTCTAGATATAACTAGTTTTGCTTACCACTTACTTCAATCTAATCACCGGTTCTCCTTAATCTATTTTTAGTGTAACAATTGGTGTTTGTTAGATATTTCATTAAGATATTTTACAACTTGTCGCTTTGTAAAAATTGGAAGTATCTTTAGCAATGGTCTTTCATCATTAGAGTGTCACCATTGGTTTTAGACTGGATGCTTGAAAGTTGATCACTTAAATTACATTTGCAGGATAAGAATGACTTTGAGCTGATAACCCTGCCATCTCTTGTTCCTGTTCTGAGTACTGCTTCAGGAGATACATTACTGCTGCTTGTAAAGCATGCTGAGCTTATTATTAACAAGGTAAAGTTGATCAATAGGTATCAATACTGAATTATGTTTTTCTTACCGTGCGCATGTTTGTTTCTGCTTGAGTTCATCTAACTGGACACTAAGATAAAGGATTTCTAGCGCATGGTTCCCTGTGATAGATGTACTGGTAAATGGCAGCACAGCTGCTCTAGTTATATAATAGTCTTTTGTGCTGCTGTAAACTGATACATACAGATCTTGACATACACATAACCTTTTTACATCTATGTCTGATTTGTGTATTATATATGGTAATATGGTTGACAGCTTCCATGTTGAAGTTAGACTGACTGCTGTTTGCTTATAGATCTAGTTGTAAATATGTACTGAAATCGATATCCCTTTTCTATTGGATACAAGGTGAGATCCTACTTAACTTATGCTTTTGTTGAACTTTTCAGACTGATAGTGAGCATCTTGTATCGTATGTCCTCCCTTTGCTTCTCCGAGCCTACAATGATAATGATGTCCGCATTCAGGAGGAAGTTCTTAAAAGATCTACATCTGTTGCTAAGCAGCTAGATGGTCAGGTAATGCTCAGTGCTTTGCTTTTAATGATCTATTATAAAAAGATTGTGAAGGATGAAATTAATTTCTATGTTCGGAAGAATGAAATTAATTTCTATGTCCTGCTTGGACAGCAATGGTATCACACACATTTAGGCTATTTGGTTGTGCAGAATTGTGTCAATTTGTCAGGTTGTAAAGCAAGCAAATTTATCTTTTAGCTATTTTTATCTTCTCATTTTGATTTTGCAGGTTGTAAAGCAAGCAATTTTGCCTCGTGTCCATGGCTTGGCCCTCAAAACTACAGTTGCTGCGGTAGGTTATGCTTTGCTCGATTATCTCAGTCTATTCTTCTTTTAATACTAGTGTCCTTCAGTGACGTGGAAAAAGAAAGATAAAGCTGAACTAGCGGATTCCATCTTCTAATAAAAGATTTGGATATAATTGTTGTGCAGGTCAGAGTAAATGCTTTGCTCTGTTTAGCAGAGCTGGTTCAAACGCTTGATAAACCTGCTGTTATCGAAATTCTGCAAACAATTCAACGTTGTACAGCCGTTGATCGGTCTGCACCTACCCTTATGTGTACCCTTGCTGTTGCAAACGCAATTCTCAAACAGGTAGGAAACATGCTCAAAATTATCGTGAATGTTTGAAGTTTTGTATGACTTTACCTTCGTGTTTTTCTATCTGTGATAGCATCACATCTCATAATCTGAATTTTCCATCATTGTTCTCTAGTATGGAGTCGAATTCACCGCGGAACATGTGCTTACCCTGATGATGCCGCTTCTCACTGCCCAACAGCTGAACGTCCAGCAGTTTGCCAAATATATGCTATTTGTAAAGGATATTCTCAGGTGTGCTTTCTGTTCTTGGGCAGTACTTCTGAATAGTATTTTCACGTTCTTGCCACAACATAGTCTTCTTGTCCGTATTATGATCTGCATATGCATCTTGGAACAGAAAAATAGAGGAAAAAAGAGGAGTTACAGTAAATGATTCTGGAATCCCTGAGGTGAAATCGCATTCTGTTGCCAATGGAGTCCAGTTTCAGTCATCAACCCAAACACCGGAGAAGGTTGCATCTGCGGCCAAGAACAGTCCAGGTTGGGATGAAGATTGGGGTTCTCCAAGTAAAAATTATACTTTGGGAAATCCTGCGTCTTCTCATCACAACACAAACAACCAGTTTAACAAATCCACAAACCAGTCAGAGCCAAATCCACAAACTACTTTGTCAAACAAATCAACAACGCCAACTACATGCACTCCAGTGGACATTGAGTGGCCTCCACGACAATCTTCAAACCTCACTGCTCCAGCAGCTAATGGTGAGACACAACTAAACAATGGAACATCATTTACTCCTGGTTTTGATGAATTAGATCCGTTTGCTAATTGGCCTCCACGTTCCAACGGCACTACAACTAGTGCTTCTACTGGTCTCAACAATGGCACTGCATCTGGTTTTAGCAACAATCTACAAGCTGATTTACTTTTTCAGACAGCTAACAGTGACAGCTGGGCATTCAGCAGTGCCTCTATGTCTTCACTAAAACCACCACAGCAAGGGAATTCAGGTATCTCTGCAAGTAATCAGGATTCAGTGAACGCTCTCAGAATACCAAAACAGAGCCAGGGAATGTCGTCTTTCCCCAGTGGTTCATACAATAATCAAAAGCCAGCAGACATCAGTTCCATATTCAGTTCAAGCAAAACCGAACAGTCAGCAATGAAACTCGCCCCACCACCTTCAGTGGCAATGGGAAGAGGAAGGGGGAGAGGTAGAGGTAGCACTGGCACGTCTAGCTCAAAGCCCAGTGGTTCACAACCATCTCTACTAGATCTATTATGACCAAAGGGCTCTGGGGGTTGGTTTTGGTCGTGTAGTGAAGAGAGGCATATACACGTGGAAATTACGCTGTGTGCTTTGTGATACAGAGAAAACTTTCCAGAAAATGGAGATGTTATATAAACATCTTCTGGGATTAGCTTCTTCCACCATATAAACTTTACTACAGCTTCAAGTCTTCAGGGTGTTTCTGTCTTTCTCTCAAATTGTGTAAATTTTTGTTTTCTTTCCTCTCGCCATTGCTTTATTGGTCATTTCCTATTATCTTACGGCTGCTACGCCACTTTCATGGATACTTTTTTTTGGCTTCGTCAGTTGCGGGATCCTTCATAAATATATAAAGTTGAGTTAACATTTACACGTCGTAGACCCAATCAATATCTTTTGTATATTGTATGTTTTTCATCGTTCAAACCAGAAGAAATTCTGCTAAATGTTTGATGTTGTACCTTGTAAGATTGGATTTTGTTTAGAAGAAAAAAAGGAGTATTTATCACAGCTCTAAAACTAACTGGTGTAGCAATTCATCCCAGAGAAGGCTCCGTGAACCGTTTAAGAATATATTGGTATAAATAATATATATCACATAATTATTGGTTTGTTTAGAGAAATTTCAAATAAAACCAAGAAAAAAAACAAAATTTCTTATATTTCTTTTTAAATAAACGAGAAAGATAAGAAAAATGTCAAGACTTTATTTTCCTTCTCAGATAAATGTGAAAGCTATCGAGAACGAGAAGTAACAACATGAAATAATAATAAAATCGTGCGAACAAGGTAAAGAAACACCTTTTTAGGTTTTAGTAAATTACAATACAAAAATCTTTTTGTTTCGAAAACCAATGAAAATTCTTCGAGTACCACCACAGGGGTAGGGTCAGGGCAAGCGTGTGGTTACTGGTGAGAGGAAGAAAAAAAAATCAAAAGGTGTTGCTTAATTTTGAAATATCATCTTCCATTAGTCTCATGCAAATATAATAATATTTGATATATGAGTGACGTCGAATGATTACAATTCACAAATCAGTTTATAAACGACCTCTTATGCTTTCATCACGCGTCTACTTTAATTACATTGTATGCTTTATTAATTTACGTAAAATGTCATAAGATCAATGACATCGAGCAGACACGTTGTCGCCTTTTGTGTTATTACACAAACGATAAAAAGAATGTCCCAGGAAAAAAAAGCAAAATAAAGAGGAATAATTTAGATAACATAACATGCATAAAAAAGAGGAACAAAATAAAATAGTAAAAGTGGATTAAGGCATCAATTTAGTCTCCATTACACTAAACACTTTTTGATTAAGTTCCAAGACTCGGCGCCGTCATGTTGGCGCCATTCACGGCTTGTATTTTGTCTTCCCTCCTCTTTTTTCGGATTCAAAATCCCTTAAACCCTAACCTAATCTAACTACTAGTATAAACTACAGTACCTAACTATATATATACCCTAAAGCAACATATGAACACATTATCTCACTTTATATATATACTATTCAATATGATATGAAATTCATTAAGCAGTACGTAAATACAGAGAAGCAAGTTAACTCAAACTATATATAAACAATTTATTAATAACCAACATGTATTAAAATAGCTTATCTCATAACAGAATAAGTAAAAAACTTCAGTCTTTTTTTCTGAATTGAAATAAAATGAAAATAGAAATATCACAGAGAAGGTACATTATTATTATATCACGCATCATACCATTTTTCAAATGGATCATCATCACGCATTATATCAGTTTCTGTTGAAGTGTATCACTTTTTATTATTTAATAATAAACAGAGTGCCTTAGCCTATATTAACTCCTACAACAAGAGTTTGTTCAACAATATCCATAAAGACATACTATATCACACTATATCCATAAAGATAGTATCAAGTAATTTGTGAATACTTTATATCACATAGTATCTCCTAAAATTTCAAACCATCTTAAAAAATCTCCCACTTTTTGCATATTTGACCATCACAGTGTATTTTAATTTTTTAGGCAGACGCAAAGTCGTTACGTGCGATTATATTTGGTTCATTCATGCGCCTGCTCCTTTGGAAATAGGACACCGTTACGACTTTCTTGCTTCCCAATGCCCACTAATTAATGCCAAACCTTGTTTTCATTCCGATTCTTCTTAATTTACGATAATTCAAGACTTCATGTAAAGATTTAACAACTGACACAAAAGGGAATTTGAATGGATAAACAAAGGCAGGTTAGGTATCAAATTAGACAGAAAAAGGAAAAGGGATCTGGTCGGATAAATTAAGTTAAAGATTTAACAGAAAAACAGAATAAAAGAAAAGATTGAGATTTGGAGAAATTAAGGTTAAGCAAGATTACTTTATCCCTAAAAGCCACATTTAACGCTTCCATCAGCGCCGGATCATTCTCTCTGCATCCCTTTCTCTATAAATATGTGGACCTTTCATATCATACACTCGTACCTCAAAACTGATATTAACTCTTCTCTGTTTTTGGACAATGACTTCTTCTTTCTTCTCTGTTTTCCTTCTCTCAGCACTTGTCCTCATAGGAAGTATTGTTGCTGATGCCAATCCAAATTACCGAGAAGCTCTCTCCAAGTCATTGCTCTTCTTCCAAGGTCAGCGTTCCGGTCCACTCCCTAGAGACCAACAACTCTCCTGGAGGGCTAGCTCTGGCCTTTCTGATGGCTCTTCTGCTCATGTAACCACTTAAACCTGTAATAGACAATATATTCCTCAGGAACATTAGTAACTCATTTTTATATGAACTGCAGGTTGACTTAACCGGTGGGTACTACGATGCGGGTGACAACGTCAAGTTTAATTTCCCAATGGCGTTTACTACCACTATGCTTTCATGGAGCGCTCTTGAGTATGGTAAGCGGATGGGTCCTGAGCTGCAAAATGCACGTGTGAACATCCGTTGGGCCACGGATTATCTGCTGAAATGTGCTAGAGCCACTCCGGGGAAGCTTTATGTTGGGGTAGGAGATCCTAATGTTGATCATAAATGCTGGGAACGTCCTGAAGACATGGACACTCCTCGTACAGTTTACTCTGTATCCTCTTCTAACCCTGGTTCTGATGTAGCAGCTGAGACAGCAGCAGCTCTGGCTGCAGCGTCTATGGTTTTCAGAAAAGTTGATCCCAAGTATTCGCGTTTGCTGCTGGCAACAGCTAAGAATGTATTCCAGTTTGCCATTCAGTACAGGGGAGCTTATAGCGACTCCCTTTCTTCATCCGTCTGTCCTTTCTACTGCTCCTATTCGGGTTACAAGGTCTGCTTTCATATGTCTCGTCCCTTTCCAAAAGACAAATCTCAATGATACATTACAACCAATAAACCACTTTTATCGCTATATCTGATTCTCATTTTAAACTTGAACTTCTGACAACAGGACGAATTGATGTGGGGAGCGTCGTGGTTATTCAGAGCAACCAATAACCCATATTACGCAAACTTCATAAAATCTCTAGGAGGTGGAGATCAGCCTGACATCTTCAGCTGGGACAACAAGTATGCTGGTGCCTATGTTCTTCTTTCACGGGTGCGTCTCCTTTCTAAAAAAGCTCCTACATCACAAGCTTAGCATTTCACTATTTAACTCACTAAATCACACAAAAACGATACTTTTGGCAGAGAGCATTGCTTAACAAAGACAGCAACTTCGAAGAATACAAACAAGCAGCTGAGAATTTCATGTGCAAAATCCTTCCAAACTCTCCATCCTCCTCTACACAATACACTCAAGGTGAGTGAGTTCCGATAACAATCGATACACCTTTTCCTCCTAAACATCTAAAACCTCTTTCATGTCTACCAATTCCAGGAGGACTAATGTACAAACTACCTCAGAGCAATCTGCAATACGTAACCGGCATAACATTCCTGCTCACAACCTACGCCAAATACATGAAAGCCACACGACAAACATTCAACTGCGGAAACTCCGTCATCGTCCCCAACGCCTTAATAAGCCTCTCAAAGCAACAAGTAGACTACATACTCGGCGAAAACCCAATCAAAATGTCCTACATGGTTGGATTCGGACCCAATTTCCCCAAGAGAATCCACCACAGAGCATCGTCTCTTCCTTCACACGCGCTCCGTTCTAAATCCCTAGGGTGCAACGGCGGATTCCAATCATTCTACACTCAGAACCCTAACCCTAACATTCTCGTCGGAGCAATAGTAGGAGGGCCTAATCAAAACGATGGGTTTCCAGATCAGAGAGACGATTACAGTCACTCGGAACCTGCTACTTACATCAACGCCGCCTTCGTCGGACCTTTGGCGTACTTCGCCGCCACTGGATCGGCTTGAAGTCTGAAGTCGCCATTTTCTCCGATGAGAATGTTGTGCAGTTTCTGTTTTGGGGGAAATGGTTAGTTATAGATCCGTTGGGCTAAGCCTTAACGTGAAATTCAGAAAGGGACAAGTAATTTTAAAATGTAACACTATTAATGGGCTAAGACCCAATATTAATGGACCCAAAAAAAAAGATATTCCTCGTGGTCATAAAGATTACGAGTTTGAAAATGTAAGATAAACCGCGTATATCATATATTAACCGTAACAATTACCGACATTAAAAATGAATTGTATATATCGCGAAAGCTTGCGACATTATAGATGATGTGATCGTTAATACTTAATAGTAAAGATACAAAGAGATGGTTAACGTTTTGTATAATAGAAGTATAGAACACTTGAAATTTTTAATAAGTGATGGAGATTGTGTGGATAAAGAAAAAAAGAAAAGAGGTCGGCCAAAAAAAGTGAGGTCGACGCAGAGGAAAATGGGCAGGTGGTCTGAGGAGAAGGGAGCAAGCCAAGCTGGCTCTGTTAACGCCACGTAGTTTCTAGCCATTAGTCAACTTAAATGGGACCCATCTCCGACCTTCATTCTCCGCTTCTATACCGTGCCCGTTTACTATTTTTGTATTGATTGAATTTAAAATTTACTGTGCCAATCATTTTTGTTTTTGTATCTACAAATGAATAACAACTAGTATTTGACAAGATATAATGTACTACCTATTCACTACTTCATTTTTTTTATTTGTACTACTTGTTATTGGTATGTTATATTATTTATAACTTTTTGACAGCCTCAAACTTAATTTTTCAATAGTTGAACTTCAATACTTAAAGAAGGAAATCTATATCCTAGAATTAACAAAAATTCTACAAATGAAACTTTTTCTATTGTCAATCATTCATGTTGCCAGAATCTTCTTGCAACTAAACTCCGATTCAACACCAATACAACTTGATTGAACAATCTAACACTTTGTAACCTCTCAATCACTCACAAACACACTCGTTTGTAACTTCGAAGATTGTATCGCAAGAAAACAGAGAAAAATTGAGGAAGAACACACGATTTGTTTACCCAGGAGTTCGCTCTTCGATGTGAAGATAAAACTACTCTCATGGGGTTGGATCCTCTAGCTTTTCACTAGGTCAAAGTAAGCTCGAGCTCTCGTTAATGGCAAGAAAACTTTGTACAACAATGAACACAAGGTGTTCGATATAAAGGCCCTAATAGACAAATTCTTATCCGTTTAGGCTGTTACAATTAAACCGAGAAATAACCGAAAGCAAACCATAGACATTTCCAATTAAACCGTATAGACCGGGTTCAATTTCTTTCCTTACGTCGAACTTTCTGATTCGACTAGAGTGTCCACTTTCATTCTTGACTTCGGACTTTCCGATACGTCCAGAGAGTTCCTGCAACATCCAAACTTGGCAATATATCAACAATTCATTTATCCATCATTTACAATAAATAAGTACTTTAAAACTATAATTCGTTATTTTATTTAATATTTGGTGTGCAATATCTAAAAAACTACATTTATATTATTTTGTAATATTTTTGTAATATTTGAAAAACACAGATTCTTACACATATGTTCAAAAACATAGATTTATTCGAACCAAGTATCTAAAATTAAGTTTTGAACAATTTTACCACAACAACATTGGTGGAAAGATTGGCCGGTAAAATATTTTTTTAAAGACAACTTAGACTGTTTGGTTCCATATCACCTCTAAATTCTCGATAGAAGAACTGAGAACACACAATAGTCTATTCCGTATGATATGGGAATGTATCACATGGTAGTTCAAAACAATAAAAGAACTACAACTTAAACTATTTATATTTAAGCAATCAAAAAAAAATATTTTAAGCAAATCAATTGTTTAAAAAGAAATTGTGTACGGGTGGGAAATTTAAATTTATGTGGAGGTAAGAACATAAATAATAGCTACTTTATTTGGTGGATGTGATAAAATCTTTTCAAATGTAGGATTGTGATTCTGGTTATCTAAATTCAATGGATTACAAAAAAAAAAAAATCATTTTTCTGTCATTTATCCTTCATTTAAAAAATTTAAAAGCATTATGTCTATTAATTTTATATTTGTAAATTCATATTATTTAAGGTGGACTATCACCCTCCAGATTATATTTCGATTATATAAGTTGGATATTAAAAAACAAAAGAATTAGATCGATATTTGTAATTATTTGTTTTTATAAGGATTTGTATATATTTGTTACTTTTGAGGTGTCCATTATTACGAGTGAGATATGAATAAAAAAAATTAAAATTCACAAGAGTTAAATTAGGTGGCAATATTTCAATAATCATAATTAAGATATTTGTTTTTTTAAAGGATTTGTAAATATTTGTGTACTTTTAAAAATTTAAGTGTATCCACTATTCCTCAAATATCATTTTGTCAGGAGTGATATATAAATAGGGAAAAACCCAGAAAAATACACCAATTATTTTTCATTTGCCATAAAAATACATAAATTTTTGGCGTTGCCATATTAATACACCAAGTGAATTTTTTTCCAGATT
>OVAP01004218.1:0-14991 GCA_900406295.1 Aurinia saxatilis | reverse complement strand
ATTGAGTAAACCATAACTCATGCAATTCAAATTAACCAAGCACAGCTAACCAAATAACTAACCGNCATGCAATTCAAATTAACCAAGCACAGCTAACCAAATAACTAACCGAGTAATTAACCGAATAACTAACCGAATAATTAACCGAATAACTAACCGAATAATTAACCGAATATCCGAATATCATGACAATTATTACTCACGCAAGTTCTACCGAATTCTGCATAACCAAGGCAACCAATTACACTTATAAACGCACCCTAGTCTCATAAATCATGCTCTTTCTTTCAAAACAGCAATCCTCATGACACAACAACCATAGCATATACACATAAATATAACCCTAATTAGCTCATCACACATAGCACACAAAAGCCATGACATGGTCTTAACACAGCATCACATGCACTTTTGTATTAGGAATAAGACAGATCCGGGTCCTCACCTACACAAACTGGTTCGGACAGAAATGACAGTCTGAGGCAGAATGCTCATAACCCTCTGCATAAACATCAGATCGCCATGATTCTTGACTCCATGGAAAGAGGACGTCCGTACCTTGAATTTGATAGGTTGTGCGCCGTCTGATTCCTTCTGGAACTCCAGATATGACTCTTACAATTTGGCTGTTTGGACTGAAAGTGGTTGTTGCGGACAGACTGGACTCCTGGAGAAGAATGGTCATAACTCTCTGGATATAACTCCGATTGAGACGATCTCATACTTCATAGAAAGCTGAGACACAGATCTTCATATCCATGGGTGGATCGTCACACATTTCCTGGTGGTTCTCCGTGGAGAGGCCTTAAAAGTGATGGTACATGAATAGAGAAGAAGGGAGGAAAGAGACTTGCGGAGGGAGAAAGACCTGAGGAGATCTTAGGAACCTTGAACAGTCAGAGAGAGAAAAAGATGATAAACAGAGGTAGAGAACGTAAAAGAAAACTAGTGCTCCTCTTTTTCTTTTCAGTTTTTATAGGACAACTCTTCTGATTTGCAACATAAGACAAGAGTTTTCAGTTTTTACACTTTGACCCAACAGAATTTGAATAGCTAAAAACAGTTCCGATTTAAGAGAACCGGGGTGTTACACTCAGTCTCCGCATAAGAGCTATCCATTGTCTTATGTTTGTTAGACTTCCAAGAAATCAAAGAGGTGCCAAAAAACATGCAAAATACTGAAACAAATTGATGTGTATCAGGACATGACGCCCAATCTAAGTCCACAAACCCTGAAAGTCCCTAACCATGGTCTCTGACATGTACCTTCAATTGATCTTTAATAAGTAGATGAAACATCCTCGGCTTTGGTATTTTCTTCCCCGTATGGGCCCTTCCTCGTTCATAGCGATATTTTTTTTCAAAATCGGTAATGCAATAATTCTCAATCTTCCCTTTCAAAAACATCATACAAGTATCTTCGCACACGTCGATCTTATGATAAGGTAACCCTTGCGACCATGTTAATTTATTTGTCTCGTAGTATGATTACATAGATTTATTTGGCGATAAAAGAAACTTTTAAAACGTCTGAGATATTTCATCGAGGCATGCATCTATCACATTATAATTGGTCTTCCAGATCATCACTTTTGATGTTAAGTACAGCTGAGATATCCTATAGGATCATATATCATAGAGAGGTTGATAAGCTACTTTTGACGCTTTTGAAAGATACTATTCGAATAAATTGGTTTTGCGATATTCTCTGGAATGGGGCATCATCAAGAACATCTTTGTATGCATCATAATATTGGATGACCGATACTTGATTATTGCTAGAAAAATCACCCCACATTTCTTTTTCAGCGAACTGGCTTGTTGATGCGTTGCCTCCATCGTGGCAGTTTACTCCATGGTATGTCCAAACATAGTAGTTCACCGTAAATTCCTTCAGATATACGTGACTATCAACAGTGTCAGGATCATGACGACTTGCGTAGTTGCATTTCCTACGGAGACACAAAAAAAATTACGTTCCTTATAAGACTCTTAATTTATGAACCGAAAAAAAAGCGTTTATCCCGTTTACAAACTCATTTGACACACATTTTTACTCTTTGCCTAAGCGTTTGTACATCCACTCTCTCAATTCATAGAATGACAACATTTTTATAGTATTTGTTTTCTCCACCAATTTTTTTTATAGTTTATTTTCTTCCTTTTACCAATAAGAATCTGAGTGATCTTATTTATACACATCTTTTTGCCACATATTGCCACAATATTTTATGTGGCAAATCTGAATATTCTTGACACTTTTTAGCCGCGGATAAATCTTTATTATTACAGCTTGCCACAAATTATCCTGGCATGACGCGGATTGCCAAACAAATCTAGAGATAGTTGATGGGATTTAATTTTCACCCAAAATATTTCTGCAAGCGCACAGCTCTCACAAAAGTACTTAGAGATCGTATCCACAGAGAAAGGACTACTACGCTGCAAACTTATAGGATTCAAATCGAGCTAAGATGCAAATATGGTTTTTTGGGGGTTTTGATCGATTAAATGATATAGTCGTTCGATCGAATGAAATGGTTTTTATGAAATCTATCAAACTATTGATGCAAATAAAAACGGTTTTTGTGCAATAAAATGAAAGATGTTTGTATGCAATGAAATGAAAGATGTTTATATGCAATGAAATAAAGGTGTTGGGAATCAGAAATTTCTCTAGTGACACATGTTAGATTATTCAAGCTGAGGAAGCCTTCGTATTGGAATTGTGCTAACTCAGTTCTACTCAAACATAAATCACATGACCTTAACAAAGGGGCAGTCATGATGTCTACTAAAGAACTGATATGTTAACCATGAACTTGATCCTGTTTTGAAGGTCCCATGAGCACAACTTATCATTTGCCTATATCGGATCTTCTACCTAATGGTATCTTAGCAAAGATAATCTAGCATGAAAATCTAGGTGATCAATCTAACAATTCTCAGTTAAAACAAGCAAACCAAACCATGAAAGTATGAAAAGCCTTGATCCCAACAATCAATTTACTGTATCATAAAGATAACCATGGAAAGAAATAAAATGATCATGCATATATAGAAATAGGGGTTCTATATCCCCTAACAACTACAAAAAACGAAAAATAGCGAAAGATTTTAGGGTATTTGAAAGCAAAGTGCTCTCTCCGAGAGCTTAGGTAGAATGAAGAGGCACACCCCTTTTCTGAGATGAAATGCCTCTTTATATAGAGAGTGCAAGACGTCCAAGGGCTTCAGTGAAGTGATAGAGGAGACTCAGCTGAAGAGAATCAAATAATTTGATCTTATCACTTTTGATCAATCGAATCATAAGAATATTCTATCGATTCCTTCTTGAATAATCCATTTTGATATCTTCTGAATCTCCTCAGACGTTTGTTGTAGCCTTTAGATAATATTTAAATATATGGAGTGATCCCGAGCAGTTTCCAGAAACTTTTGTAGTTATCCTCTCCTTATTCGATCGATCACGGTTTGTGCCATTCGATCGATTCGGGTTCGTGGTATTGGGCTTTACAAGACTTCTTTTTTAAGCTTGGGCTCTAACTTCCTGGTTTTAAGGTTGAATGACTTGATTCCAAACTCATAGAACAGCTAACTCACGTGGCTTATATGTCTCCAAATTTTAGTTCAATCCAAGTTGCACAAATTTCCATTCAAGCATCTTATTCTTGTGCCGGATTTCCTTTTTAAGCAAGAATTGCCCATTTTGGTACCTAAAAAGCTTGTTTCTCCAAAAAACACTTTGAAAATATAAAATAGTGAAAATCATCAATTTTATAGCGAAATCTTTTGGTTTTGTCAGCAAAAGTACTTAAAATATATGGTAAATGTGTGGGCAAGAATTCGCACACAACCAAAAACTTGTCAAACGATTCTTTTAAGGGATCGCCGACTCTCTATTGTGAACCGCTCAGAAAGCAAAAAATTGAAAGACAAAGAACAAGAGAAGAAAGATGGGGTCGTTTTATTGATAGCAAAGAGAATTCTCGAATACAAGCTGTTATGACTTAGGCTATTCGAGAGAGAAGAAGATGATCTAAGACCTACGACCTTATATCCTATATATACTCCAACTAAACCGCCTTGGGGCCCAAGCTCTTTCGTGGGCCACCTTCCATTTCCTGAAGATATGCTTCCATTCCTCGAACAGTCTTCTGGATAGTTTCCTTTCTCCTTAGATATTCCGATGATTCTATTCTCGAACCTTCTTGCCTGACAACGCTCGGAACAGACCTTAGGGCTTTGTCTTGATGGAAGATGGAAATGGGCCCACGGAACTAAGCTGCGCTATTTGGCTAGTTATAAGTGTTTCTGGGCCCACGAGATTGTTGAGATAATCTTGTGAGTCGTACGTGTTCTGATGATCACCTCATTAAAAACCTTGGCAAAGAAAACCACATCGGAAAAACCTTACCAAGGGAAAAAGAGTGTGATCACGATGATCGTTCGATGAAATGTTCATCGTGGGTCCTTAGTTCGCGATAGAACTCAGCCATGTGCACGGATCCACGGGACGCGACATTGCTGGGCGAGCTAAGTTAGCTCACGGACTATGATACGAACAGTCTTGCGGGCCATACTTGATACTTAGCTCGCGGATTGAAATGTGAGAAATGTTGCGGGCCACGCCAGAGACTTAGCCCGCAGACTTGAAGAGAGACTTGCCCCGGGGGCCATGGTAAGGTCGTAGCCCGCGGGTAGTGAACTCGAGCTTGTCCTGCGGGCCACGGTGAGGTTGTAGCCCGTGGGCCAGGGTGAGGTTGTAGCCCGCAGACCAAGGTGAGGTTGTAGCCCGCGGGCTGTAAGGTCAAGCTTACCCGCGGGCCACGGTAAGTTCGTAGCCAACGGGCAATGAGTCTTGTTTTCCCGCAGGCCACGGTAAGGTCGTAGCCCGCGGGCTAAGAGGTCAAGCTTACCCCACGGGCCACGGTAAGTTCATAGCTCGAGGTCTATTAGTCTTGTTATCCCGCAGGGCACGGTAAGGACGTATCCCACGGGCTGAGAAGTCAAGCTTACCATGCGGGCCACGGTAAGTTCGTAACACGCGGGCTATAAGTCTTGTTATCTTCGTTCGATCCTTTGCGGGTCAATTTAATGTCCGGACGTTCAATTGATCATAGAGGGATCAAATTGGCTTGTCTAAGAATGTTCGGGACCCGTAATGGGACTTAGCTAGCACATTTCTTGGTGAAGTCTGTTGGGACCCACTGTGAGATTTAGCTAGCACATTGCTTGGTGAAGTCTGTCGGGACGCACTGCTAACACATTGCTTGGCGAGGTTTTTGACCGAGACCCACCAATCAAATGTCCATATAATAGGCTTGATGGTTCGTCGTGTGAGTATATAGAAGGTTTGGCCCACGGAACAAGCCAAGGGACTTGTCCCATCGAGCCAAATGCCTTGCATGGCCCATGGGACAGTCCATGAACGTGGTCCGCAGGACATGTCGATCATGTAGCCCGCAGGACGTTTATGTGAGCTTGTTCGCGGGCCATGTTCGTTACGTGGCTCGCGGGACAAGCCTAAGAGCTTTCTCCGCGGGCCAAGTTTGATCCATGTCTTGTTATATGCATTGTTGATCGTGGAACCCTCAGTGAATCATGTTTGACTGTGTCGTTACCAATCGTTAGTCCATGACTGTAATGCTCGATGGGGTGGACATATGACCAGCCCGTGGGCCGTAGTAGTGTTTTGTGGAAAACACTTAACCGTTTGATGCTATCAATCTTCGGGAGTGGAATCCGACCCCCACAGTTAGCCCCCCAAGTCTCTATTGCTTTGTTAGCTATGGAGAGTTAGAGTATAGCATGAAGACTGAAGATTGATGCATGGTTGTTGATCACATACCATTGAGATGGCATGGTTACTGATGCGTTGTCATTCGACGGGTTGTTATCCCAGACGTGGGCCATGCTAGCCGTGGTATATGGAAACTTATCGAGATGAATGTTAAGGATTTCCCTCTAAAATCTTCTATTTAAGAGAAGCCTACCCATCATTCTTCTCCAAGGCAAACATTCCTGAAGTTCAGAAGTTGTACAGAGATTTTCAGGTAACTCTTTGTTCTCTCTCCTATTCTTCGTGTTGTGAAATGATAGATTTTAGGATTTTAACCTTGGTAGAAACTTGTAGAAGTTGCCTTGTTTAGATGAATCATTTAAACTTCAGGCGTCTGTAGCGTTGAATCTTCTTGAGCATGGAAACTTTGTAGTGAATTGTTATAATAGTATTATAACCTGAAAGCACTATTCACCAGTCTTATCCTCTTCCCCATCTTTTTCCACTATCTTATTTCCTCACCATACACTCATTCACTCTTCATTCTTTCTTCTTTCCATCTGTAGAGAAATTTAGGAGTTTGAAATATGAGTGAAGTAGAAGATGGTATGTACCTTAGTGATTGGTTGGAGAGGAAGAAGCGGGTCATGGTCAAAGAGAAGAGGCAAAAAAGAACCCTCGCAGAAGACTTGCCTAGCGCGGGCCATGGTTTGGGTCGCGGACATGGTCCGTCCACGAGTCTTGCGGGCCAAGTCCCGACTGGTCCCCACGACACGAGCTTCAACTTAGCTCGCATAGGTGATGACTTCCCTTCGTCCGCGGGCTTCATCTCATGTGCCCCCCATGGTGCGAGTTTTGGCCTTACGAGTCGCGGAGGAGAAGAGGATGAATGTGCGGGTCCCGACAACAACTTAGGTCGCTCGAACTCCTTAGCGGCTTGGTCCGCGGGCTTCGTCTCGGGAGCGTGGGATCACACGGGTCATGTGAGAAAAAATGGAGGGACGTGCGGGTCCCGACGAGTACTTAGATTGCTCGGTCTTCGTTGCAGCTCAAGCCGCGAGCTTCGTTTTAAGAGCATGGACCCACACGGGTTGTGATGGGGAGTTAGCTCGCGGGGAAGAGCCCTATCCTTTGTGCGCGGGCTACGGTTCGCTCGGGTCCCACCCTAGTGTAGCTCACGGGAAGGAGTCTCTCCCTTCGTGTGCGGGCTTTGACTTGCTCGGGTCCCACACGAGTGTAGCTCGCGGGGATGGATCCTTCCCTTCGTGCGCGAGCTATGGTTCGCTCGGGTCCCACCCGAGTATAGCTCGTGGGGATGAGTCTCTCCCTTCGTACGCGGGCTTCGACTTGCTCAGGTCCCACCCGAGTCTAGCTCGCGGGGATGGATCCTTCCTTTCGTGCGCGGGCTATGGTTTGTATGGGTCCCACCACAGTTTGGCTTGCGATGAATCTAGGTTGGTCGATGATCGAGGTGAGTCTTCTCTTGGGAACCATGCCTTAGGAGATAGTGTGCTTAGGAAATGTTCCATGGCTAATGTCGGTTCCAAGCCTAGGAGACTTCTTCTTAGCGAGATATCAGATGATAAACCGTGGAGTTCTTCTAGTGATAGTAGTAGTAGCGGTGATAGTAATGTGGAGGAGGCTCAAGATGTGACTACGGGACCCGTGAGGTTCTGTTGCCATTGTTTGGTGATGATGAGGAACCATATATTGATATCAAGGCGGAAATGGAAGACTATGATGATGTCTCCATAATGTATGATGCGGTGAAGGCTATAATTGAGGCCGAGCGAGCCATCTTGAATAATCAAGCCAAATGACCGGATGTGAGGAGGCTTTCACCGGACCAGCCCAGATCCACATTGTCTTATAAGTTTTCAATAGACAAGTTGCGGAAGGTGTTTCTTATCCCCCATGATGTGGATATCATCATCCCAGCGGCTTCCGATTGTATTGAGAGTGCTCCTCTAGGATACTTCTGTCTGTTGGAGAATTTCTCTTACGAGGCTCTGTTATGGTTGCCTATTCCAGATCTCTTTGTCGACTACTTAGCCAAATACAAGCTATGCATATCTTAGCTTCCTCCTAATGGACTCCGACATCTGGTGGGGACCATGGTTCGTTGTATCGAATGTGGGGTTACGGTGAAATCTGATGTCCTATCCCATGCATTGTCGATCTGACCCACCAGCAAAGTTCGGCTTACGTACGCCATTTTGGGGAAGCGGGGCCAAGGTATTATCAGAGGTCTCCTAGGGAAGGTGCACCACTGGGATGAACAATCTTCTATGTTAAGATTGATCATCACTCCATTGAGGGTGGTGGCTTTCATCGAGTTAGATCTCAATGGGGGCCTAAAGGTTTGGCCCACCCGTGTTGCTTCTTTAGAATACATGCATTGTACCTGAAATTTCTGAATGTTTTTCTAACCCTTCATTGTTTATGTTTATGCAGAGCGCCATATCTCATTCAGGGGACTCGAAGGTTAGACGTCGTTGCTTCAGACGCTACGAGCGAATTCCACTCACTGGAAGAAGACCTTCTCTTTGGACAGAGTAGAGCGTGCCTGCTTTCGTAGGATCGACTTTGAATCTCCCATCCGTTCGGAAAACACATTTGAGATAGTGAAGGCAAGGATGACTCTTATGGACATGATCCTCCAGGGGAAGACTGCTGGTGATGCCGAGGCACAGTCCGGAGTGTCGTAGGCTGGACGTTCGGGACCTGCAGTATGTTCTGGTAGCTCGTCGCGAGGACCCGCCAGTGAGGCTCCTAGAGTTGACAAAGGCAAGGGCGTTGTTGTGGATGGCCCACGTAAGAGGACAAAGAAAGCGAAGGAGACTCCACCACCAGCAGTTGAGGATGAGGTCCCACCATTGGATGTTGTTCCTCCAGAGTTTTACAGGCGTGTTGTTGCCTCGGATTACCTTGCTCGCGTTGTTCGGTTCGGGGAGCCATTCATTCCGGTGGGGTTCCTTGAGCACCGAGACTTGTACATGGATGCATCCGCCACTGGCATGGATGTGAGTGATCTCTGGATTCCGTGGATTGTTTTTTTTTTTTTTTTGTTCATGACTAACTTGTTGTTGTTTTGTTGTAGTTCATTGAATACCAGAAAGCGCTGGTGAATGCATACCAGGCTGATCTCCATGGGGCCCGTGCGGAGTCTGATGAGTTTAGGAGAATCCAGAAGTCCCATGAAGATCAGTTGGCCGATCTAAAGGGGAAGTCAGCTAGCCGTGATGAGGAGGTCGTGCGTTTGACCGAGAATGCGGAGAAGGAGGCAAAGCGGGCCCTTCGGCATAGAAAGAAAGCGACGAAGGAGGCAGCCAAAGTGATGGCACTTAAAGGTCAGGTGAAAGGTATAAATGAGAAGTTCCTTCGCCATGTTGAGAGCACTCGTGCCATTGTTAGGCTTAAGGAGGAGTTCAGTAGTCTGATGTGTCTGCACCATCAGGTTAGTTGCTTGTGTGTACTATTTAATAAGTGTGTGACTTGTTCTAACTTCTGTCTTGATTCTCATGATAGGCCGAGAACTCAGATGATCAAGACGCTGAAAGGCGCGGCCCCATCTTTGTTTGAAGAGGTTGAGGCCGGCGTGGTAGCGAGTCAGGTGAAGTATAAGGATTCTAATGATGAGTACAATGCCTTCGTGGGTGAGGAGCCATGCTTGGTTGATGTCCCGGTCCTTGTTCAGGATCCGATGGAGGAGGACGAGTAGGTCGTTGAGGACCGCTTTTATCTAGTTTGTTTATGACTTGGCATCTGTTTGCCCTTTTGAACCTTGTGTCGGTTAAGTGTGAGAACTCGTTCTGTAGTGTTTGGATAGCTTTATCCAATGTTTGGAACTTGACTTGTTGCGGGGCCCGCAGGCTGTTGAATGCTTTGAACTTGCTAGTTCGTTTCATGCATGATGTTTTGCTGTGACTCGTAGCATTCGTCTGTTGTTTTCGAGTAGTGATATGTTTTGATGAGTGGGCCCCTCGGTAGTATGACAGGTGGCCTAGCGAATGTTTGTCTAAGGGTCAAGTTTATCGATCTCATCCCTGAGCCTACATTGTCATGCTTGCTCTTAATGTGGTGGATATTTTTCCCATGCGAGGTATATGACCAGCATGATAGCTGGGTTTCGATGGGTCACTTAGGTGATCATAGCGATCAGGCTTTTTGTGAGAAAGCTTAAACTGAATAATATCCCTCCTTGTGACGATACATCAAGGATGTGCCCATGGGATGTCGATGACCAGCGTTGAGTTGCTGGGTTTTCAAAGACAAACTATTTCTTTCACACCCCCACTCTATCTAGTGGGACCGCTTTCGACAATAGCTGTCACGCGCTTTACCATAGTGATAGTGTTCATGACACGGGTATATACATTGTTGTGGCCACCAACAATGGGTGCGATTTTATACGCTAGAAGGTTTGGTAACCTTCGTTCATGTGAGTTGTGACAGTGTCGTTAGCTCAATGCTGCTGTCGATAATTGTTTGCATTTTAAGAGCTCCCTTGTGGGCCTATGTTGACGCAGCTTGATCACCACGAATCAGTCCTGAAGCCCCACTGCTCCTCATCGGGAATAGGTTGGCAGCAGGACTCGAAACCATGTGATCGTAACAGTGTGGTTTGTAAGGCATGGATGATTTGTTGGGAGAACGATGGTAGGACTTGAATATTCGAGTAAGAATGAAAGTAAGTCAGAGGGTTCCAACCTAAGTCAAGTCATTGCGAAGTATTCACTAGAATGAATGTGGTGCATTACCTGGAACATGGTCGAAGATGGGCTTAGTGCTATTAGATTGCTGGTGTGGCCCACTGGAAATGTGGTAAAGAAAGTTTTTATAAGCCACGAAAATTGAGTGGGAGTATACGAGTATACTACCCCACTCCCCCCTTTTTTAAGGGAGGGGCCAACTGCACTCGTCGTGGGGACGAGCTGCCTACGTAACCAGGAAGGGGATCAAGTCGGCTCGTAGTGCAATTCCACCGCTTAGGTGAGATTAAGCTTGGGACCGATATTGGATATCGGTGCTGTGAGTCTCGGACGCGCTGGATGAGGTGGACTGTTCGTCTGTCCTCAGCTTCTTGGGCTACCTCTCGTCCTCAGTGCTTCGTGTTGGCTTACGCAGCTTTTGTTCTGTCAGAAGGCAGAAGCGAGATTCTCTCTGGCTACCCAATAAGGTCTTGACCCCTGATGGAGTAGGGAACTTTACGCACAGGTGGTATGTTCAAGGGACGGCCCGCATCGAACTTAGCCATGGAGTTCCCAGGATGGCATTGTAGATAGCTGGATGGTCCATTACCGAGAATCTGACGATATTTGTTACTCCACCAGCCTGAACCGCTAGGTTGATTGTGCATATGGTTATGGTGGTTTCTCCATAGAATCCAGTGAGCGGCTTCAGAGCAATGACGATGTCGGAAGGATCAACCTTCATGCGGCGTAGGGTCTCCCTGAAGATGACATCCACCGAGCTACCTATCTCAATCAAGACTCTAGACATGTCAAAATTGTTCACCACTAGTTTGATGACAAGAGGGTCATTGTGAGGCTGATCAATTCCTCTTGCATCCCTTTCGGAAAAGAAACTGTGCATTCTGGATAGTTGGGCCCATTGGACATCGATGGTGTTGTGACTGCCTTGCGCTGGAACGCCTTGATGGAGGAGACGGTATCCATGCAAAATTGTGAGCCGCCTATGATCATGTTGATCCTTTGACGTGGGCCCCCGTTTTATTCATCTCCATCTTGTTGGTCCCGCTTGTCAAGTTCCTCCACTTGAGGCTGCTTGATGGGTTGATCCTCACTCTTCTCTTGAAGAAAATCCTTGTGGTCGATTCCATCGCTAAGTTTACCTGCAAGTAGTTTAGCGGTTAGCCGTGCACCTAGAGTCCTGCATTTCTGCGTTGAATGTCCGTGGGCCTGGTGAATTTCGCAGAACGCGATTTCATCGAAACTGTATTGACTCCTTGGCCCGCCTTCAGAGCGTCCTTGTCTACAACCGAAGCCTCTACCATCGCCCCTACCGGTGTTCCTTGTTGTTGCTCGAGCAGTTGTATCTCAATCATCCACCAGGTAATTGTGGGCTCTGGGTCCCTCATGATTGATGTACATGGATGACTGGGTCGGCTTCTTTGTACTCGGTTGAGTGTCAAATGATGGCTGAGTGCTACATGGGGTCCGTGTTGGTGCATGCATTGCCCAAAGGACTTGCATCTCTTCCTCGTTCATGATGAATCTGTTGGCGAGATGCAGAGCGTCTTGGATGGTTGGCGGTTCGTGCGTAGCTAGTTCCTTACGGAACTCTGATTCATACCATAGTCCCTTCTTGAGGGCACGTAGAGTTGCATGGTCGCTCATTCCTTTAACCTGTGAGATAAACTTCTTGAACTTAGTGATGAAAGAGCGGAGAAATTCCGTGGGTCCCTGCAAAATAGACCATAAATCAGTATCAATAGTTTCTCGTCCCATGAAGATCGAATACTGCTTGAGGAACAAGGTCGTTAGCTCATGGAAGCTGCTAATGGAGTTAGATGGTAACCTGGAAAACCACTGCAGTGAGGGTCCCTTGAGGTTCTCGACGAACAAGAGACATAAACCCGCATCTTCATGTCCTCTGGGGAACCTTGCTCGGTTCATGGCAATTTGGAACGACGTCAGATGTTCCCTTGGGTCTGTGGTCCCATCATAGTTTAGCATTTTACTGATCTTTCCAGGGTCCGAGATCCGGGTTCCGGTGATGTGTGGTGTGAAGGGTGTGTTCTGGGATTCGGCCAACACTCTGACGATCTCTGGTGCTTGGCAAGTTGCCTTGTGAATCTGGGTTCGTACCTCCTGGATTGTAGCTTCAGTCTTCCGCATCGCAACTCTGACTTAAAGGATCTCGGCTTTGTTGATGCCGAGCTGGTCATCATCAGAGTATTCCTCAACGTTGTCTTCATCAGCGAACCGTCGATTGTTGAACTCCAGCCTGGGTTGCTCTGTGATCTCTCGCATGTGGGTCCGAGCATGCGATGGTGACCCGCGTTCGCGATCGCAGCCGTTGTGAAGCTCCTTGTCCATCTCGTCGGTGGGATCGACGATTCTTTCAGGTCCTTGAAGGTTGGTGTTGTCGGTCCCAGAAACTCCTTGAGTCGTTTGTTTGGGATCGACGGTCGTAAGTTGCAAGAAGAGCCTTCGCATGGATTTTCTCGGCTGGGACCAAGCAGCTAACTCTTCCAGGCGGGTTGAGATCACCTGGTTGAGTTTATCTTGCTTGGCAGAACGCTCAAGCAAGTCCGTGAGCACGGTGTTAACCATGTCACGGTCAGTTGGTCCTAGAGTTATGGCGACCGTGTCTGGCCCACCGTCTGATGGGGTCTCTTGAGGATCTTCCGGGTTGATGATGTTGTTATGGCCATCGTTGACGAGGGGGCCCTGACGGATCCGTCGGGATAGAGCTGTGTGTGGGTAAAGTCACACAACCACTATTTGTTCGAGATTCTGGATGAGGGACTCGATACAAAGAGTGAGACACAAACACAAAAAGAACTAGCAAAGGGTTGCTTTGTATTGGTTATGAATAAGAGTCTTTCGTAGTGTAAGCTTTTTAGGATTCTTAGGCTAGAAAGAGATGATCTACAAGTTTAACCTAAGGAAGGTATATATACAAAAGTATGCCGACTTGGAGATATGTTAAACTTCCTAGATCTTCTCGTATCTTTGTGATTCTCCTTCCCTTTTCTCCTTAGGTCGTCTTGTCTGATTCTGGGCCTGGACGTCCTCGGCCTCTGGTAATAATATAAGGCCTTCGTGCTAATCGCTCGGCCCATCAAGTGATGACGAGCTCGTCCTTTCGAGAGTGAAAAAGGTTAGCCGAGGGGTTGATTAAGTTTAACCCCTCGGCCTTGTGACCAGGACGTTGATACTTATGTCGTGCCCTTGTCGCGTGGAAGAGCTCGGTGTCTCGAACGGGGTTTAGCATTGCAGAGGGCTTTGCGAGTGAACCCCTCGGCTTCTTTGGAAACGAGGATTTATGTCGAGCATTATGCGGTTAAAAGATGCTCGGCATACTGGAAAGTTCCTTCTACGTCGAGGGGCTGATTCAGGTAAGCAGGCTCGGCGTTTGGTAAAGGGTACACTTAGCCGAGGTTACCCCGAATGCGGGTACTCGGCTTAATGCACTTACGTACTTGTTCATTTCGTCCAAGTGATGCGAGGTGGGGATATTTGACCCCCACGGTTAGCCCCCCCCCTAACTCACATGATGCCGAGCTGTCGTTGATTGGACGAAATGTCTTAAATACCTCAGGAATGTGAACAGTCTTTGCGTGTTTTCGAGGCACAACCTTTCGGTTTCCACAACGATCCTATTTATCCCCCATGAGTTCCTGATTTCTTCTCATTCTTCATCAGTTGTGAGCTTCTCTCAAGGTACATTTGCTCTGTTCTCTCTCCTCTCTCTTCTTTAGCGTTCTTCGTGTTCTTAGTTATTCCGGTTAGGACCGCCGCCGTAGATCTTGTTTTCATCCGTAACCCAGGGTTTTAGAGTTTGTCTCTTGTTTTCCGGTGAGCCACCCGATTCCATGGATCCTTCTTTGTCCGAGCGTTAAGGACTGGAGCTCGGCGACCAAAGCAGCCGAGGAGAGGTCGACGATGAGGTCCTGGATGACTTCCGAGACTCGGAAGGGGATGACATGTTGGAGGACGACGCCCTTCCTCCCGGTCTCCGCCGTGTGGTGTTAAGTGAGGATGAGAATACTGACAGCGAAGATGAGTGCCTTCGAGAAGGTTCCGGAAATCTAGTTGTTGAGGGTGAAGGGGCTCAAGAGAACGAAGAGTACGGTCTCGTGGAGGTTGCCGAGGAGCAAGGTTTTGTGGAGGTTGCCGAGGAGCAAGGTTTTGCGGAGGTTGCCAAGGTGACCAGGTCCCCATCTAACGCCGAGCAGGTGGACTCGGTAAATCTTTCGGCAGTCGAGTCATGCTTGCTATCGAGCCTGGTCAAGGTTGAGACCGAGGAGTATCATCAGGGTTACGGTCCGTTGTATGATGCCGAACAGGAGGAGAAACGAAAGGCCGAGGGTAAGGGCCATGGTGGTATAAATAAATGCGGGAAGCAGAGGGGCCCTCATCTAGTCTACTATCTGTCGGGGAGGAATTCGTCAACCGACCACTCCTTAAGCAAACTTAGGGAACGCTATAATATTTCGGACGAGGTCGACCTGGTAGTTC